>JARJLE010000637.1:0-23533 GCA_029289555.1 Mycena latifolia | reverse complement strand
TTTCCGTGTCTAAACTCATCGGACAATACGTAGTATACCGCTACCCTGGAGGTCGGTGGCAAATGTACGCGCGATTTGATCAAATCTCGTGCAGTCATCACTGAGCGCACACATCCAGCAATCAACGTGATCCTTGACAGCGGAAGCACAGACCTATGGAGTGTGCCTTTCCTTGCGTACGCGCATTAAGCTTGCTGACGATGCAGGATTGGATGTCTAGGCTGAATCCCCGTGGCGGTGTGGGAGCATTCAACGACACCGGCGTGGCACATCGAATAGTCTATGGCGATGGTTCGCATACATCATCAACGGCACCATCGGGTTGGCGGAGATGGTCATCGCGGGGCGAACTATCTCGCGCCAAGGTGTGTTGTATTGCGTGACTTCACAGCTCATGTGCTCACCTGCGATATCTAGCCTTTATCAATGTCACCCAGGTACGTCGCCGCCCGAATTCTCGTTTCTTCACCCTGAAGAACGTCGTCATTCAGAACGTGGGTCTCACCGAATGCGGGGGCGGCGTGTGTGGACTCGTTGGTCTCAGCTTTGACAGCCCCGACGACGGGATCGAGGCCGCGCTCACTGCTGCCGGTCACGACGGCGCAACACTTGGCAAATCCGTTCTTTCCAATGTCTTCGACATGAACCCCGGCCAGCCACGGTTCTTCGCTGTCGCCTTTTCGCGCCTAGATGACGCGAACGAAACCGCTGACGCGTCCCTCGCTATCAGTGAGTATGACCCTAGGTATGCGGCCGTGAAACCTGAGCCGCAGAACCCTACGTATCCCCCGGGCAACCGGGGCTGGTCCATTCTTTCGGATGGGATATTTGTTAATGGAGTCTCTATTCCATGGCCCTCCACCACCACCACCACCCCCGTGGGGAAGAGAAGGATCGGTCTCGTACGGGAACTACCAATTTTCTACTTGCACTGGGACCAATCAGGGGTGTGTTGAACTACGTGCATCATGGTGATTGCTAACTTCACTTCCTCGGGCAGGCATGCCATCTATGCGGCTGTCCCCGGTGCTGTCCTTTCCAGAACTCCTCGATCCCGAACACACATTGGAGCAGCGATGATGATGTGTGGGTTGTACCCTGCACCACCGCAATAAATTTCACGACTCAGCTCGGGTGTGTTTCATCAGTATTAAGTTCTAGGGCCTGACGTGACCTGTAGCGGGCACGCGTATCCAATTCACCGCTCGACATGACGGACAGTACACCCAGGTCGGCCCCGACGGCAGGAATTACACTGTCTGTATCGGCAGCATCACCAACGGGGGCAGTATCACGAACCGTACCAATGACAACGATGCCCTGTTCGGCGACTCCTTCTTGCGCAATGTGTACACTGTGTACGTATTTTATTTTATTCATCTGGCATTGTGAGTGATCATCCGCGATGCACAGATTCTCCTTCGGGAATAACACGAATCCACCCTCCGTTCAGTTCCTCTCAGTCACAAATGCCTCCGACGCCGCAGATGATTTCGCGCGTATCAGACAACAGCGCCTCGCCGTGGACCCACCAGAGATATCGCCAGCGGTACTCGTCGCGCTCTTCGACGGCCAGCCTTCGGCGTCCGCATCCTGTTGCTCTCACGGCCCCGCAATCGCCTCAAGCACCGGGACATTGCCGTCGGGCGCCCCCCCGAAAATTACACCCAGCCACAACTCCCAACCAGCCAAATATGCACCGGTGAGCATCGGACTCCTGGCAGTCAACCTGTGCAGTGTGCTCGGACTGTTGCTGCTGAGTTTCACAAACTTCATTCGGGGTGCGAAGGAAATCAGTCCGACACGGGGTCTCCACGTATCGGTCATGCTACAAAACTCCGAGTCGGTCAGGGCGAGGGACGAGCTCCCCGGATCAAAGCGGTACTCATAGAAATTATGAGCATCTGCATTCCTCGGATGTTCACTATACATTATGTATTCCTTCATGTTTCTCGTCTAAATGAAAGTGGCAAACCATCAGTGAAGGTATAAAGTCCCAGTAATTCAGCTATGGAGCGTTCCGGTAAGGGGCTGTGGACCGCATGCGGCCAGGAAATGTGCCAAGACAGGGATGTCGATGTCCGCTGTGCTTGGGTCAAGACGTGAGGGAGCCATAATCACATGGTGAAAAACCCCGCTGCAACAACCAGTCGCACCCAAGTGAACCAGGCATCCGAATGAACATTGGAAGCTCAGAGGCCATTTCCATTCCCCAAGCTGCAGAACCGAGATGGATTTACAAATCCAAGTCGCCGCTGTCCATGACCGGGTAACGATGGTGGTGGAAGACAGTCAAGCAACCGGAAAAAAAGCCGGGACACCGCCACTGATCGCTGATCTGTTCGGACATCTCCGGGCGGCACAGCTTCGAAGCCGATCCAGTGCCGATCCGTCAAGTTCAAGACAGTTGGCCGTCAGGCCAGAATTTTTTCTGGGAACCACAGTTTGGTGGGCTGGGAAGTGGTCTATCCGAGCTCTGCGAGCCTCCCGAGAGTCATTCAAGGCACTCTGTGCCCGATTCGGACATGGGTTTGGTTGGTTGATCCGTGGGAGGCCCCCCGGTCACTCCGGCCTCAGACGGTCCGCTGTAAGGTAAATCAAAGCCCAAGTTTGGCCTCTGTACGTCCGTTTTGTAAGGTAAATCAGCGCTCAGGCCATGCAGAGTGGGTCCGTCGTAAGGTAAATCAGGCGGAGCCCGAGAAAAAAATTGGAATGAAGGACCCAATGGCGTGACCAAGTTGAGCCCAAAAGGCGGATTCCGCCTCGACAAATGCTCTCAAAGTCGCGGCGAAGCGGCTTAGGGGACGAGGGAAGGCGCGGAAGGCGAAAAATGCGAAAAAAATCGGCCCCCACCCCATTTTTGGCACAGAAGTCGGTCCAACGTAAGGTAAATCAACCTCCAAGAGCCTACAAATCCTAAGGTTAATCAGCGAAAAATTTGAGGCTTTCAGCGGACCGGGTTAGGCCTGAGTGACGGGAGGGCCTTCCGTGGGATCAGGTAAATATTGGAGGACTCACGACTCAGAAATCAAATGAAGGCCACAGCTGCGTTAACCATGCCAAAAATTAGAAGTTGGTGGAACATTACATCACTGCCATTCACTGGTATCAGGCGCAAATCAGGCGACACTCTCTTGATGGCACTACTAGGTGAAAGTTATAGTCTGGGCAAAAAGAAAATGCGGAAACTCCGGAGTTAGTCTCTGGAAGGACATCTTGAAGACATCTGGCTGTATTTATGACTGGATTTCGTGACAGGAGCGCTGTAGAGCGCGAGCTGGCCAGATTTGAACACGACACACGTGATAAATTCACTTGTGGGGATATTACGTGGTTGGTTGGTCCTGCCGCGCTCATTAATATCCAACGCGTCCTGCGTCCTTTCAAGCGGGGTGTTCACGGTGGGCGACACGAGCGAGGGCGTGCCGCGCAGGAGCGCCTGCGCGACGAACTCGGGCCGATGAACGCCTCGAGGAGAGGCGCAGTCAAGGCGCAGTCGGCGAGATCGGGGGCGGAGACTCGCGCGCCTTGAGCGACGCGGGAGATTCAACGGTCAAATGGAGGAGATTCCTCGTGTGTGGGAGGTAAGTGTTTAGTTGATCCGTAGTTTCCTTGGGCGTGGGGACAGAGAGGAGAGCGTGGCATCCTTACGATTCATCGAAGTCTGTAGTAGAAATGATCTTGAGCGCCGGTAAATGTGATAGCATTGCGGTGAATCCTGTTCGAGCAATTTTAACGGATCTCACAGTGACTTTCCCTCCGCATCGGCACAACAACTCCTTGTGTGCGATTGAATCACATACTGGCGTTTCTGAATCCTTCATTCGGTGCAAGTATACCACCCGGTATCGCAACCGAATACCTGCGACATGGCTGAAACTGCTCTCAACGAACTGACTTGCGGCCCTCCTCCAATAAGGACCTACGCAGGGGGAGGATCCATCCCCGAATACGTCATCTAATTTGTGCAATTGGTGGTTACGTCTGCTGCTAAAACATGTCAGATAAACATAAAAGTGCACTAAAAATTCTTGTGCGTCGCGTCATGATTCAGCGCCACAGAACGGGAAATGGGGGCATGGTCAGACAACTGCCACTGGACTCGAGTATTTGACACACAGAGTGTGATTGATGTGCGCGGTGGAGCATCTTCGCGCATGGGGTAATCATACCCGTTGGAGGCGGTATTCGCCGGTATATGCATGAACTCCAGCTCCTCCGGCTTGTGTGCTCTTCATGTAGGGAAGCAAATCGAACGCGCTAGGCCCCTCTTCGATAGCAGTCTACTCAGAGAGCGGACATGCATAGGATACGGCCACCAACGAGCTGACCGGAATATTGGGACCGGCGTGGTTCCGCATATGGCAGGAGCAGCGGACGATTGATCTTAGATTAAAGGAGATCACGGTAACGATATTGTGACGTTCTCGTTTCATGTTAAGGTACACTGGCAGCGATCGCCTGTTGCCATCGGATGAGCAATACAAATTGGGGTATCAGAGAGATCAATCCTTCCTTCCTTCCCGCACATCAAGACATCGCAGGCCCAACACTAATGGGCGGATTCTGGTCGTGAGATCTTTTACCTCGGCTCAGGCAGGAAATCGTTGTGTCAGTGTCACGGTTAGAGCTTCAAGTCATAGATAATGTACCCAGCCATAGTGTACGTTGTATCCTGCGTTTCGTGTGGCTTGCCCTCCGCTTCCGTGAGAACTTTGATGAAAGCCGCGTACCAAGAATGCAGGGGGTTCCCAGTAGGCACAAATCAAGTGGAGACGCTCAGCAGCGCCAGGACGACCGAATGGAAGGCTCAAACAGCGCCAGCCATTTCCCATGCACCGAATATGATAGAACTTTGCCCCGGAGAGCTTCAGGATTTCGTTCAATTTGAACGCGAGTCAGAAAGGCTAACTGATGAATGACAACTGGAGGTGTGGCGTTGTGGTGGATCATCTAAAGGCTAACTGGTCACCCACTGGCAGCCGTTCGAGGCGGGCCCGCATGGCATGCCCGAACGCAGACATGGAAGCTGTACGAAGGTGATGGAAGAGGACAGCAATGAGTCAGGCGCCAGCACTGCCCCTGATCGGCCGGACTTGTTTCAAGTCGTTCAACCTCAAACTGGCCAATGGCAAAGTCTATTCAACGGTGAAATCGACTGCCGTATTCAACGATCCGGGAGGTCCGGAATATCTTAATGTACAGTCTGAATCGAACAAACTTTACGTGCCTGACCAGATTGATTGGCCAGATTGATTCTACTAGCTTCAATGAAAGCCATTTTTTCTCATAAGTAGAGAGGCATCCACAATCTAGTGACGAAACCATCAAATAAACATCTAAGCATACGTTGGCACAAGTCCGTTCAGTAAATATGGAGATTGGATGTAAGAGGAATTGTTTGGTTTGCACGCTCATCGTGTTCCGCCACAGTAGCAAGGACCGGGTGGACAGATACAACGCCTGCATGAGGGTCAGATCACATAAAATTAAATTTCTTGTCAACTGGGCTCGCCTGTTCAACGTATTTGGAGGGAAGGCAGTGTCCAGTCCGGGATCGTGGAACATTTGGGTATAGTCTACGTGATATCCCTGGGAGTCGGCTGCAAGATGCTGTTGGGATGGTCTCATCGGCGGACATTGCGCTGGTTGGGATCCATTCGACCTCGCATGCATTAGAGTATAGTTCGAGTGTGTGGCCGAACTGTGAGGAGAAGGCCCCGTGCCAGGAGCATTGTATCCGTTGTACGTTGGCGTCCACTGATTAGGTCTTGGTGTCACTGCTTGGGGTGGCATCATCGGATTATAATTTGGAGGGTTGGGCGGTGTGCTTGAACTGTAAGGAGCAGGGGCGATGCTGGGCGCTCTCTGTCCCCCATATGTTCGAGACGAGTATGTCGATGATGGCATATGAGGACCTGTTGTTGCGGGCTGGACTGGACTCGTGGGAGGTCTATCTCCGCTTGGAGTAGAGGAGGAGTGCTGTTCTGAGACGGTGAAATATTCGCATTCGAGGCCTCGACGAACACATCGTTCGCAGGGCGTGGTAGGGGACTCTTCAGCTGTAATACACTGACGGAATGAAATCAGGAGGCAGGCAAAGCGCAGGGTGGAGATACTGACTCTGACTTTCCGTTTACGACAGCTGACACATGCGAGGTAGGCCCTCCTCTGTCTCGTGAACGCCGCCAAAGTGGACTCCGAAGGACCCTGGTGAGCCATGTTGAAATGAAGTACAACATGGATTGCATTTTATAAGTGGTCCCGCGCAAGCGCCTTTCGGCGACAGAGGAGCAGAACAAGCATAGCGAGATCTTACCGCTCCTGGTTGACGACTTGTGAGTTCAAACATGAACTATGAATGAATGTGAAGTTTGAACATGAGGTATGAATATAATCGAAGTCTAATTACCTCGGGTTTCTGCCCCGAATACCTCAGGTTTCCGAGGCAGTACCAGCCCTCTCACAGATTCTCGGGGATTCACTCCCGGCCAGTGATATTGAAATCATTACCTTTACACCTGTTCAAACTTCAGGGAACACCAGAGATGGCCGGATCAAAAGGGGCAGTGGACGCAAAGAGAATTGATAGCTTGATGCAGTGTCGACTTCAATCACGCCGGTCGCTGATAGATACCCGCAGATCGTGTGCAGATACTGGCGCTGCCTAGGGCGTGGAATCCTAGCAACGTGCGGTACATATTGCGTGCGGTACATGCTGCACTATATTATACAGCCATCGGTCCTGCCGGTCATTCCGAACCATCAGGAACTCCGAGCATGAGGCGAACCTTCTCAGTGTTGATGGCATATTCTGCGTTTTGAGCCCATGGACATTTTTTTGTATCCGATTGAGAAGCTTTTATTCAACGTGACACAGTTCGGGATTTTCCGGCGCACTGCCACAGCGCCACCTGACTCGGACGTCAATCCTCCGTAACCCCAGCTAGCCCCCTCCTCCGACAAGCGTCCGTACCAACATGATCGAAGACTCTGCCGTCATTGCCACCATTTTCTCAGACCTAGCCACCGACATCCTCTTCTCGGTCCTCGCGTGCTGTGACATCTTTTCTGTGTTGCTGTCGTGCTAGCTGTTCCAAAACTTCCAAAGCTGTTCACTTCCGTACACAATGTCAAATTCTATGGTCCTTCCAGACCTGCCGATATATTTCCACTCTGTCATTCCACAAAAGTGTCTGGCTCGCCCTTGTTGGTCACTCCGCTCTTGACCTGAAGGATCTCTCGACAGACGAGCTTGTACACTTGGTGAAGGCTCTAGTCAATGGGCCCGAGACATGGAGCCCCCGAATTGCCGGATTGCGGTCAAGTTATGGATTCCGCTGAAAGCTGGTTTCGCTTCCAGCAATACACTTCTTGTTCTCTGCTCGATGCATCCCACGAGGGCTGAGTTGTGCACTTTCAGGTGGTAATCTGCGCCTTGCAGACACTTTCATGAAGTGGAGAAGGCGATCAAGTTGAGTGTCTTACTCGTGTTAATCGAATATGTTCTCGGTACGTCTCATCTGGACCTCACAGGCACAAAAAAAACCCGTTTTCATCATCCGCAGGAGAATATCCATCTGACGTCCCACTTTCAGCTTCTACTACCATCTGAAACGAGCACGAACGGCTCGAGCCCGCTGCGCTCACTATTCACGTCACAGGGTCGCCCTTTCGTGACGTGGACATCTCCTTCTCATTGAAAGTCGTGATACGTCCAGTAACAATGAGACACGCCGCAACCCCGAAGGCACGGATGCCCACTGCTCATCCTCGAAGGCTTTCTACCCTGCATTTCCACCTGGCCCTTTGTCGCAGGCGTCCGACTGCCATCGTCGAACATCAGGACAAATTTGAAAGTCGGATAAATCACGACGTGTGTTGGTTCCGTTGACATTTAAATTCAGACCGAGCCGATGAATCATCAAGGATCCTTAACTGCGGGGCCATTTGGAACCTCAGAGGCAAAGACTCAGCAGCTTGCATGCCTTCGGGAGGGAGCGATCGGCGCAGGACTAAGGACCGCACAACTGCTCCGGGCGTGCAGATGGACGGTCTCATAGGCATGCGCACGAGCGGGCGGGCGGAGAAGATGTTGCCAATTTTGTGCCATACGAGACGTGCAGAAGTGCACATTCACGCGCACGGCCACCAGGTCAGGAAAGCCAATGAGGCCCCTTCGGTGAAAATTGTCTAGCGGCCGGGGGAAGGCCAAGGACCAAGTGAACAAGGGAACGCGTAGCGGACTTTCGGGTCCTTGTGTGAGTCCCCGATGCCTGAGGAAGCAGTTCCGGCATGGCGGCAACTCTGAGGGTTCCCATTTTCTTAGATATCCAAATCTGAATAGTTTTCGCGGCAGACAAGACAAGGAAGGGGGATTTCTCGAGGGAGCGATTCTACACCACGCTGAATAGGGAGACTAGTACTGGAATTACAATATCCCGACACGCCAGGTACGAATTAAAACGTGAACTTTTCGCCAATGATCTCCTCGGTGGCGGTCCACAATTTCTCCGCATTGACCTAAAAGGAGGCGGTCAAATGTGCTACGACCAAGATGTCGGCGGGGCTCACCGGATCCGAACTGTGCGCTGCGCGATCCTTGTTCGCCTCGACGCCATCGCTGAGGTATGCACCAGGTTTGTCTAGAATCAGAATAAGACCGGTCAGTGCACGCCGTGGTGTGTCGCTATTAAATGGACTGGCCGTTCAGCCTGGTGTCAAATGCTGCGACCACGGTGCTGGGGTGGGATGAAGACTTGTTAGGACGGTGAATAATTCGAATCTATGTGATCTCACGTTGCCGCGCCCTGAGGGATAGTCTTCCACTCCAACTTCTGTGCTTCGCCTGCCATCGGGCCTGTCAGAGGCTTTGTATTGGGCTTCCCATCAGGCCCTAGGATTTCTATCGAGGGTTGTTTGAGCGAGAGAGGAGTAATTGAGATCATCGAGCGCACCGAAGGCCTGCATGTCGAGACGAGATTCCTCTTTCTGAAGGATATTTGTGTAGATAGCTGCGGGAGGCTTGTTATGTCGCGGCCTTAGAGGCAGCGCAGAAACCTACTTCCGGGATGCACACTATATGCGTTAATCTTCCCCTGCGAGCGCTTCGACAGCTCGATGGCCATGAGGCAGTTCGCACTTTTGGCCTGCGCATAGGCCTCCGTGCTCACGTACTTCTCCGGGTCAGGGTGCCCGATTGCGTCGAAGTCGACGCCAGTGCCGAGCGCGTGGAACTGGCTCGTGAGGATCACCACGCGCGGCACGTAGCCCGCCGTGCCCGAGGCGAGCAACTTTGGCGCGAGCAGCTTAGTCAATAGGAACGGCCCAACGTGGTCCGTGGCCATCTGGTTCTCCAGATTGTCAACGGTGGGCTTGAACGGCCCCCAGGGGGCGGCCGCATTATGGATCAAGACCTGGAAATCGACTCGACAAAGGCAGAAGCAATTAAAGCCGCAGGTTACGCACATGGAGCCCTTCTGGGTAGACATTGACCTCCGCTGCGGCCTTGCGCACGGCGGCGAGCGACGAGAGATCGAGGACGAGGCAGCGAATGTTCGCTGTTGGTACGTCCTTCTTGAGGGCCTCTTCCGAGAGCTTTAGTCTGCCGACGGCCGACTTAGTTACACTATCAGAATTCGAGCGCAGGCACGCAATACCTCTCGAGGCTGTAGCCAGTTATGATAACGAGACTTGCATGCTTCGCGATGACACGGGCCGTCTCGAAGCCGAGACCGTTCATTGAAGTCCCTGTAACCAAAACTGCAACATGTTTAGGATATGGATAGCCCATTGACAATGCCGCGCGGCTCACCATTTTTGCCTTGGATTTCGCTGGCAAACGCCGTGGCGACCTCGTCGGCAGTAGTGGAGAACGAGAAGGTGGGCAGAGACATATTTATGCAAGATGGGGGGAGAATTAGTTGGGCTGAAGGGTGATGGTTCTGAGGTATCCTTTGCAGACTTTTTAAGGCGAGACACTGACCAAGGCCTGCTCACGCAGGAGGCCCGGACTTCGTCAGTCGAGTGTACAGATCCGCAGGTAGTGAAGGCATACCCGAGCGCCTAAATGACTCCAATGATTCAGCACACTTCGTCAGGCGCGGCAAGGTAACCCAACGCGTGTACTTTCCCCGGAACGGCACTATTAACTTCACAGCGGGGGGTTGTAAATCACTGCGTTTTAGGTTCGAAATCCGAAAACGAAGTAAGCAATCAAGTGAGGCCGTATTACGATCAGTACGTACCATGATTCCCATCACTTTAAAGTCAACAAGTCGACAGCAAATGCAGCTGCGCCACTGTGGAATTAGTCAGAGTTTTGGGATTGCTGTCCGTGGACTTTATCAAGCAAGGACGCGCGGCTTCCGCCTAGGGGCCGCTCCGTCAGCCTTGAGGACGTGGTTCGGGCATCTCGGACATCCCAGGCCTCAGCCACGGTGGGTCAGCCCTTGTCCATGCCGACTTGATGAGAAGGCGAGAGCGGCGACTGCACTACGCGGAGTGAACGACGTGAAGTTCTAGGCGGTTGGGATGTTGTCGGTGGATGAGGTCACAAAGAGGGATTTCATGAGAAGATTAGTCAACAAGGCATAACCCAGCGCCCATTTATTGAGTATGTTTGGAATCCCAATAGTTTGTTTAGATTCCCGATATCGGTGTGTCAATGGACGTTAGAAAGTGGGAAAGAAAAGGACGCCCAGACTCGGGGGGACGCCACGTCAGCCCTGAGACGTGGTTCGGGCATCTCGGGCAAACTAGGACTTAGCCACGGTCTGTCAGCTCTTGCCCATGTGGACTAACGAGGAGGCTACAGTGGTGAGTGGGCTCAGCGGGGTGACGGAGATGAAGCTCCAGGCGGTTGCGTTCTAAGTGGTGCCTTGGTGGTGCAAGGTCAACAAGAGGAGAACGAATCGAGAAGATTGGTCAATCAATGTTTGAAGTCAGGGGGTGGAAGTGGGTAATGAGCGAGAGGAAATCAGTACAGTACTGATGGTAGCGCCCGACCGGCGCCGGTCGCGGCGTTGCACGGAGCTCGTCAAAATGCGAGTTAGCGATGCGCAGCCGGGGCGATCCGTAGGCCTTGATCCGGCGGGCTCCGTGGCGCACGTATCGCGCACTTGTTCGCTCCAAGTTCGCTCGCTTTCGCTCGTACAGCTACGCACCGGCTTCTCACAGCACGAGTGCTACTAGTTGTCTCTCAGGCGCTCACTGTCTTCCGTGACGCTCTTCCCTGTCCGGAACTCGTTTCGCTAATAACCCCACATATTGGTTCAATGTCGGTTAACGGTCAGCAGCGGGTTCTCTCTCTACGTTCCATCGTCGAATAATATCCGATTAAATACACGGGCGCCATTCCGCCGCATCACTGTTCACCTCCACAAACCCTCGACACGTGTTCTAAACAGATTTGGCCGAATGCCGCATACGCCGCAGGCATCTCTCGCTCAAGCATTTTCCTCTTCGCTTACGTTTCTGTGCTTTGTATTGCGGCCGAGCACCTCCGTCGTAATTGCCGCAATCTAGGAAGGAGAGGAGTTCGTGCACAGTGAGAGCGATTATAGATGCGCACCTGAGCGTCCGCTGACAATTCGGGGCCGACCATGCTCGGATTCGTGTGCTCAATTACGAACTCGGTGAGCGTTGAATGCGGCGTCTGCGATGTCCTCCATAGAAATCAGCCCGGGGGCTGCAGCATCGATGATTTCGTCATGCTCTCGGATCTGGTCCGACTCGTAGGTTATCTAGCAACCCCGTGAAAATGATTAACAGACAAAAGAACGGACGCCGTACCAAAGAATCGAGATCACATTGGGCGAAGGGTGCAATACTCCAAGACTTCCAAGACGACTTTAAAAAAGACCGGGCAAGCGCGCCGCGAGGATGAGTTGACGAGACGGGTTGCGATGGGGGAACTTGGCATATAATATTTGGCGAAGCAGTGCGTAATTTCCTGCGGATACTCTCATACCATCGTACCTAGTACCTATGCTGCCAGACAAATTTTCGAAGTGATTATTTCAGCGGGATTTCAGTGCTGGGTTACAAATGAATCCGTCAGCCCAAATCAATCGCCTTCGGCGCTTGTCGGGCGCTGGCGCCGCCAATCATTCGGCAAGATCCGAAACATGTGCAGTCATCCTGTTTGGACACAAACCACCACCATCTCACTCTCCTGGCATTGGAACGCGGTCATTTCACTGACTAGATGGCAGCCCACTTGGCGGAACTTCCGCTTGACCTTGTCCTTCAAATCTGTCTTTGTTTGGAGCTTGCCGACGCAATCGCTCTGCTTTCGGTGGGCATTTAATTTGTTGTAGAGCTGTCGCGCGCTTACTTCGGGAAAGACATGCACGGGTGTGCGCCATGCGATGGCGGAGAAAACATTTTGGATCGAGGCACTCAACAGGGTGTCGTTCTACCGCCTCCACCCCATCGCGGGGCCGATCTGCGAAGATCTGACGCTTCTCTCCCTGGGCGAACTGCAGGAAGCCGGGAAGCGCACCAACAGGCTCATGAAGAGCTGGAACTCTGACCATCCGATGCCCGAGTCGACGCAGACTATCTATGTGGACGCCATGTCGGATATCATCGTCGTGCCCGGGACTGGGCTCGTCATCGTCCACGGCCCGGCCTTTGTCGCGTGCTGGGATGTCCATTCGATGGCATGTGTTGCGCGCCTGGTGCTCCCGCGTGATATCGTGATTGAATCGGCCAGTTTCGAAGAATCCGGGAAGGTTATGCTTGGCGCGATTGCCACCGATTCGCAAGTCCCACCATTTGAACCATGGCTTTTACTTACTCTCGGCAAGATATGATGTATTCAAGGTCCTCGCGATATCCGTCGACTATCGCGATCGCGCAGCTATATCCATCCTGGAGGTGTACCGCGTGTCCCCCCACCTGCGCCGCGGGTTCTTCAAAACTTCGCCAGTCAGTGTTGACCATGACACAGTGCGCCTCACTGTTTCCACCGCGTCGCAGCCGTACGTGTACAGCATTCTCTCGGCGTCCTTCGGTGGAGAGCACCACAACGTTCGCAATGTGTTCCCTCCCGTGCGTGTTATTATCTTGACCGCCATTGCCGCTGCCGACGCGAATAGCATGCTGCAGACAGCAAATAACACTGCCCGTTTGAGGCCCGTCGCCGTACAGAGCATTCCGTCCCCCACGGGGCCGCCGCATTTCCTGCGCCACATGGGGAGCTACGGCGAGATCGTGCATCTGGGGACGCGAACGCGGACGGCGCCGCCCAGCACAATTCCACTCGGGCACGACCGCATCCACATTTCCCATCACCCGGTGGCGCGCCCGACGGGAGGTGTCGTCCATGTCACTGCGGACGCGGACGCTGTGCAGTTCTGGACCGCTGAGGACGGGGTGCTGGGTCGCCTTTTCGGGGCCGTCACGCAGTATCCTGTGCTAGGCGGTCTGCGCACCGCGGTCGCCGGGGCGTCTGGCGTCTACGTGCTTCTCGCGTGTAAAGACGTGCCCCTCCGTCTGCTGCGTTATACGCCAGCCGGGGAGGTTGTGCAGCGCCTCCTGGATGTACCCCGGTTTATGCAGGGTGCGCGTCTCGCGCTGGATGACCACCTGGGCCTGATCTTTGGTCTACACCAGGATGGGACACTGCGGATTATGTCTTATGCATGAGCCCGCGCGTCTCCGCGACCCTCTGGCTACTCCAAATATTAATGCTGTTTTCAATGGCCGCAATTCTTTATACTTTTATTTGCAGTACGTGCGACTATAACCCTCGGGATCCCCTTAGATCGGCTGAGTAATAGGACGCTCATCGAGGCAAGCCCACCCATAGTCATGGCCATGGAGCGTCGTGCACCCGACACGGCCGCCGCCCCGAACTATGCGCGGTTCACGCCGAGCGGGAGCCATTAATTCACGTGGGACGCAGGGCATGGCGCTCCCGCGCCGCGGCAAGATATTCGGGCATGTTGAGCGAAAATAATCCTCTATCCCCCGCTCTCCCCTAGCAACAGTCTTTCTCAGGAGCTTCATTCTGAGCTGGCTCGCCGGGGAGTTGAGGAGTCTTTTGGAATGTCGCCCTACTCGAAATATTGCCCCAGCGGGCTCCGTGCTCAGCCGCCAAAACAGAAGCTGAACTTGCCCTGTCCGGCGCTGACGCTCCTGGAATAGACCAGTCTGCATTATCGGTGCTCCACGGTTCCCCGCTTTCTCCGGCAGATCCGCTTCTTCCCGTGTTGCCAGTCATTAATCATCGATACCAGCCTCCGTACACACTACAAATCTGCAATACATTCCCATAGCAGGTGTGCAGTCCCCGGACTACGTCAGCCCATATATACTTAAACCTGTCGCCCAGGTGAGCTTAAATGGCTCGCCCGTCTGAGTTCTAGCATCCTACCACCCATGCAGCACCTCGTTCAAGTTATTCTGACTCTCAGCTTCGTCGTCCTCGGTGTGCCAGCCAACCCCGCTCCCGAGCCGTTCGTGTCTACACCGGTGAGCGTTGCGATCTGGGACGCGGGCAACGTTGCTGACCGAACATATGCCCTAGCAGACTTACAGGCCTAGTACCAGTATCCCAGCGCTCCCAACAATGACATCCGTGCGTCCAGCTCGAGCATTCCTGCATCCCACGTGCACTGAGCGGTTTTTTTCATCCCACCCTTCCCAATGTAACGTGCCATTTGGGTGTCAGACTTGCACTTGTATCCGCCCTGAGAAAGTCAGGCCGTATCATTGCTTGTGGCGCGGGTGGACGGCGTGCGGCGCAAATCTACGTCGATGTACTAGTACATGTATTCGAAGCACAATTTTAGCTGTGAATACAACCCTCTAGACTCGTAACCAGTCTGCCTACGAACAGCAAAAAAATGAGGCGAGCTCTTTGCCGTAGGCAGACTGGTACAACTCGGGCCAAACAATCGACGCGCGCGGGGAGTTTGAATTTTTTGGTGGTGCCGATCACGGCATCATCGATTGCGATCAGTTGCCATCATTTCTCTTGTAATTCTGACCATTTTGGCGCACTCTTAGCAGGGACTTTGAAGAAATTCTGAAGAGACAAAATCCAAGTATTATGCTCCTAGATTGAACTCTCCCTTTTGCATATCATGATCCGACTTAAATTGAGCACAGGGCGCCAGCGGGGGAAATTTTCAAACTCCGCGCGCGCCTCGATTGCTGGTTCCGAGTTGTACCAGTCTGCCTACGGCAAAGTGCATGCCACATTTTTTTGCCACTCGTAGGCAGACTGGTAACGAGTCTAACAACCCTCCTGCTCCCCTTAAATCGGCCTCCGCAACATAATCAAAAACCTCTCAACCGACTCCCCTCCTGAAACCTGTATGTCAACTTGTCCGCAATATCAACTTTCCGTCTCACCTGCGCCTCCGTATTCCGCTAGGATCTGCTGCCCTGCGGGAATCAGTGTGGGACATTGTGTACATGCACGGTGCCTGAAGACCATATTGCTCTGCCCTGTCACTGGACGCTCGGTTGAGGAAGAGTCGCGTCACTACATAGTCGGTGAGAAACCACGAATGTCAGTGAATCGTTCCGGGTACTGCAATTATTCTGTGTAGTAACTAGGTGGGGCGCTCACATGCAATCCTACTGTCAATAAGGACTCCAACTGAGCCTCAACCCGGCGCACCCGCTCGTTCAATGTCTCGTCTCCGTGTCTGCCAACTTCCATGTCAACATCTGCCGGCGCCTCGTCCTCCGTCGGGGCGCGAATAAGATCCGCCTGAGAAGAGGTACCGATCAATGGTTTGCTCCCGGATTCCGACTGAATACTGGGGAGAGTGGGTGTCACCGCTTTTACCGAGGCGGGTATTTCCTGGATAACGCCCACGTATTGCCGCGGGAGCAGGCTGTGCTCGATGTGGCGTCGGCGTCGGCGTCTCTTATACCACAATACGAGAAGCAGGGCTCCGACGAGGAGGCCGACGG
The DNA here is from genome assembly GCA_029289555.1 of Mycena latifolia. NCBI lineage: Eukaryota > Fungi > Basidiomycota > Agaricomycetes > Agaricales > Mycenaceae > Mycena > Mycena latifolia. The sequence continues at coordinate 7,597 of JARJLE010000637.1, read as the reverse complement.
CCCCCACAGATCCTGCGATCACCGCAGTCCGGCCGCTCCCTCTGGAAAAACGTGAGCGATTTGCCTCGATTAAAATTAAATCAAGAGTACTTGTCCGATGTCTTGAATCCATTCCCCGGTATACTTGTGTTTGTCATGCTCGGGACCGTCATTCTCGGGCTAGTCATGCTTAGAACCGTCATACTTGCGCCGGGAGATGCTACTTGGCTTGAGGTAGTTATCCCATTGTGCGTAGCAGCGTCTGAGCTCGCGCTCGTAGGAGCTAGGGATCCGGTACCTGAAGTCCGCAACAAGGAGTCGCTAGTGGGCTGCGACAGGGTGGACCGTCCTCCTTCTGGTGGTCCTGGTTGTGTTTCTGACGAGCCTGGATCACTGGTCGCGGTGCCTGGATTGTTGGTCGTGGTGCCTGGATCGCTGGTCACGGTCCCTGGATCACTGGTCGAGGTGCCTGCGCTCGTTCCACTACTGTCTGTGCTATGAGTACGGGGAGACATGGTGCGAAGAATCACACTCACAGAGGGAGGCCAAACTTGGTATTGGGGCATGTAGTCCCCGTGGAGTCAGCGGGATCGGGAGTGCCCTGGAGGAGTCAAGACCTATATCAGCCCGAGCGGTACAATCGGTGAGTGGGATTCGCATCACTGAGGTACACGCAGACGCCTGGTTGATTTAGGAAGATGCAGAAGAACGAGGTGGAGGTGTCTGCGTCGTTTCTCGCTTTCGTGGCACTGTTGTCTAGGGCGTTGCCCTCCGTATCGGCCTTCGGACAGATGAACCCGTGGGCGAGCACCCCAGGAGCGAAAAGGAGTAGGGAGAGACATAGCCGACTGGGCGTGGACAAAATAGATCCCTGCATGAAAATTGGCATAGGGAAAAATTGGGAAGGGGATGAACGCAGCTTGCCCAGCCACAGTAGGAGGAAAGGAAGAATATGTCTGTGAGCTCATCGCTCACAGATGACCTATTTCGGGCTGACAGATGATCAGTGAAAACCAATGAGCCGTAGGACAGATACCATCCGAATCAGATATGCGTAGACTACAGTTGCATTGGCAGTGAGGTTTGAGCGTGCAGGGGGACGGAAGGCGAGGAGTCCACTGAGGATCCGAGGCACTCAGAGTGCAGCGGTTGTGGGCTTCGAAACGGGGAGGAGCAGAATTAGAGGTCCACATCGTCCGAGATCAGGATGACCCAAATGCATCAGGAGATCATCAGCAATCCGAGAGAACGTGGAGATAACTTAGCGACTGGGACGTTATGTGGGTGGTCTCTTTCGTTTTGACAAGAGATGATCTGCGTCGCGAGCCATACACACGGATATCCGGCTCTGGGAACCACAGCCCTCGGTGTCAGGAGACCAACGAGTCCCATTTGAATCTGAGCATGATTCCGTGTCGAAGCCTGGAGGCCGTATCCCACATGATGCCGGCACACGCGTAAATGAAGGGCGGGAGATCTACGCGGAGGGAAAGCTACAGCCGTGCGAATCATTCGGCGCCAGGAACGGTCGGGATATTTCTCTCAGCGCATTGGATTTATACGAGGGATTAAGACCCAGAAATTTGAGGTGATTTACAGCTTTGTGCCTCGCATAAATACCAGCGGCAGTGAGTGGTGTTACTCGTGTAAGGGGCGCTGGAAGTCACGAGGAGTTGCAGATTAGGTACACCGGAAATGCCCGTAATTTGGGACTCGGAAAGAGCGAATTTCGTGCTTGAATTAGAACACCCGCGACGAGAAGGGACGGCCGATGGCGACAGAGGTGGCGAGGCGGTATGATATAAATGCGCGCGCCAGGGGTTTAAAGGAAAGAATTGCTCCGCACGGACTGCGGCCGAGCGGTGTACCGTACGTTAGGTTGGACACGCATGACTCCGAGAGTCCGAGTCGAGACCAGAAACGGAATTAGAGAGATTACAGAGCAGCAATGAGCAAGTTTGTCCTGCTAAAGGGCTTGTACTCGGCGGGAAAGCGAATGGGACCGCCTCCCATTGACGAGATGGCCATAATTCAAGTTTGATATGTATGCCGTGTGGCCTGCGATGGGCAAGGTGTAAGGCCAACGAAGACGGTCAGATTCTGGGTGGATAGGACCCAGTGTTGGAGGCGCGGCGGCTAAAATCGCGCGAACGAAAGTCGCCGCGGATTCGGCTATGCAAGGAGCGGACGCCGGATATGGTGGAACAGAAGGGAGAGAATGATCGCCCGCCAAGTTGCCGCCGAGCGCCATCGGCCATCGCTCGGCATTTTCTCGGCCCGACTGTCCCGACCAATCCCGCAACCTCGACCTTGACGCCCATTTGACACCTAACTTTTGCACGCGCTCGACGCACCCGCGGGTTGAATGGCGTTCAACATCGCAGTCTCGCCCTCGCGATTGGAACAAGGGCTGCTCGCTGCTATGCCTATAGCTGTGGTCCCGCTCCCCGCTGGATACCACTCGTCTTTTATGCGGAGAACAACTCGCTCGGAGAACAACCCGACATTCAAGTCTGGCGCGGGATCTTGGCCTGAAGAACGGGGCACGTCGGCCGCGCGACGGCCCCTTGATCTCTCTCCTTGTGACGAGACGGCTTACTGACTCGGATGCGACCCGCTGCCGGGTGCCGTGCTCAGTGAGGCATGAGGAAACCTGTAGGATCTGAGTTGTGGAATTCAGGGAGCGGGAAGAGGTCCAGGAATGGTGGTGCAATTTAACTTGCTTTACCTACCATCCGTCACCTCGTGGCATTTACGGAAACGTCCAAACAAAATGTAAGACCCTGAGATAACGTTGAGAGCCTGAAGAGTGTCTTCCCTTACGATGTGCGCGCGCACGAATACAGTACTTATGAATTCACCCACCCAAAACACACCCTGTTCCGTAGAATGCCTGGTGAGGCATAGTTCGGGGACAAGGACTCAGACGCCCGCGCTAGAGAATTGATCGGTGAGAGAGTCCATGATCAGTGTGCCGTCCGTCAGCTTGACCAAGTGTAAGATTCAAGTTCCGGAGTACTCGGGCCGCAGTTGTCCCTCCGCCTCGCTCTACTTACGCTCCCGAGCCTCTCGATTCATCCTGATTCTGTAGCCTAGTCGTAGAGAGTTTTACCGACTCATTCCACAGCTACCAGTAGTCTATTTCACCACACATACAAGTAGACGGCAGTAGGGCCCTCCCCATTGAACATGGATATACGTCCACTGGTTCCTTCCCTCTGAGTTTCCCGACTATTGTGTGCTTCACTCCGAAAAGACTCGAAGCCTCACAAAGTACCAAAGAGTAAGCTTTAATCTTTTTGGAGTGCCTTTGTGTATCAAGGAGGCAGTCGACATAGAAACCCGTGCGTGCAACGTGCGGGGGCAAAGGACTTTGATGGCTTCGGTTACAACTTGGTTACAGCTATATACCACACGCATTTAATTGCCGTCGGCGAAATTTACCTCGAGGAGAGGAAGGCATGCTAACCTCCTCTCTCCCTTACGGATAATTGGTCTCACCACTCGGGCTCCTGTACGTACATAGTCCTGTACCGCCAACCGCTGACCTGAGTGCGATTCCCACCCACGCCAAGGATGTAGGCACGCACGTCAAATTTCCCCGTCGGCGAGTCCACATCTCGTGGTTCTACACAGGTGTTCCTATGCGGCGTTCGATTCCTGATGCCCGATTAGGCGAAATTAAATGGTGCTTCCGCCGCTGATCTTTTGGTACCTTGACGGATTAACGAGAATGCGGAGCTCGGAACGGCGGAGAAGATGTGCATACGATGTTTGAATGCAGACTACTTTTTTTAAAATTGTATGTCTCTCTCATGGAATACTGTGCGAGGGCATGGGCAGAATAGCATCCAACTCATCCTCCCATCGCTCGCTTCAATTTTCAACTTGTCGAATGCATCACCGAATCGTGATCGCGACAAATCTTCACCGCGGACGTCCGCCGGCGAATCGGGCCGATCACGCCAGCCTGGCTCCTTTCATTCCTTCCTTTTTCCTTTCCGTTTCTTCCTCTTCCTCTTACCGCCTCCGCCGTTCTGTTGTATGTGCCCGCCGCGCCCAGTATGCTCCATCTGCTCTCCGCCTGCTGCCCGTGCTTGCGCCCCGCGAAAGTGGACGACGACTATACTGTGCTTCTCCATTCCCTCCTCTCGCGAATGTGTATTGAGGTGAGGGTGGCACGCAGGTGATACCCAACGAGGCCGCCCGCCTCCTCTCCACGTCCCCGGGACTTCCTGCGTGCGTTTATCCCTAGACATCGATATACATGCGGGGCATTGATTGGATTGAATGTAGGTACAGTGCGGGGTCCCCCGAGGCGCTGGCAGTGGACACGCAGAAGCTCAACGAGCGCCTGGGCACGATCGTGCGCGCCAAGGGGGCGTACGCCTGTATCGTATCTCATTCTCCTTCACATCCTGATGCGGGAGGACAGGAAGATGGTCAACGTGAGCGCGCGCACGCCGTTCGTCATGTATCGCGCCCCCTTGTGCCCCGCTTTCCGCTTCGAATTTTGCTTCGACGCCGCCGGACCCGCCGTCGCCCGGGTACGAGAGCGCACCGCGCCGCGGACGAGCCGCCGACCGCCCGTGCTGACCATGACGCCTGCGCGCGGCGAGTCTCTACGCCGAAAGCCGGTACTCCTCCCCGCTGGCTCGCGCTCGAGCTCGCGCCGCCGCCCGGAGCTGCCTGATCGCTATGGGTATGCGAATGCGTCTGTCAATCCACCATCCACCGAAGGAGCGGAGGGGCACGCAGGCATCGTGGTTCGGCGAGTCCGCGTCCGCGTCCGAGTCGGAGGTGGAGGTGGAGGAGTCGGCGGCGGTGCCCGAGGACGACGTGAGTATATCCATGGCTGGGTTCACCGTTGGTGCGACACTGAGATCTTCCTCTTATGTTGCCTCCTAGGCCACGCCTGTTCCGATTCCTCGCCCCGCCCACCCTCCGGCGGAAAGCACCACCGAAGTCGTCTCAAAAGGGCTGGGAATCGCGTTCTCGTGGAGCGATACGTGATGCGTAGGGTTGTGTGGAGGTCGCTTTCGTTCTGCTTGCGTCACCTTTTCGCTCGCACTCACGCATTTCCGTAGGCGTTCACTCCTACTCCCTCCCGTCGCCGCCGCCATCGCCTCTACTGCTCGTCCCGCCGGGTTCTACGTGCCGCGCACATATGTAACCACGGCATTTACATCCCCGCCTATCCGCGGCGCATCCATGCACACACAGAATGTCTGAATCGATAGAGCTGTATTCCTATTACTATTTTACGCTGGGTACAGTGTCACCGCTTAGTTCTCCGCCCCCCACTCAGGTGTTCTGGAGTCCAGAGTAAATAGTGCCGTGCGAGGCACCGTGACTCGGAGTCGGCCTGAGAGGGTGGGATTTGCTCGACTAGGCACGGACTGTAAAGCGACACACGAGGAGGAGGAGCGTTCGAGCGTCCATGCGGTATATTCGCGGTGCAGTAACTGCAGAGGTAGAGCGGCCCGTTATGCAGCAACCACCCGCAGACGCCCAACTTTCCACTCATTCAGCCGATTCAGAATCTCGGTTCAAGTTCTCAGCGCGCGATCCCCTCCCCGATGCCAATGTCGTCGGTTCCGTGCCCTCTCAATAATCAATATTGATACCGCTGTTCATTGGCCAAATTGGATTCGAATGGTCCCACCTGTTGCCACGAAGATGCTGATCCATGTCACTAACGAATGGTGCGAAGAAGAAAAAAGGAAAGGCAAGGTGCCAGAACTCAACGACAGGGCCCCGAGTCGAGCCGAACAGCACAATTAATGAATGGCCGGGAAAACGTACAATCCGGCTCGATGCATCCAGGCGTCCCTCCTGATGTAATTCTACATATACACCGAGGTGTCTAAACGAGTGAGGGTGCGAGTCCCTTCGCTATTAGGTCTTTCTTGTGGCTGGCATCCTACATAGATGCATGCAGCTCTTTCGGGGGTGATGTCGAACCCGGCACCCCGTCCGCTGCTGGGACTGGCTGTTATCATTGATATTTATACTGTGACATGCGCCCTTCGCTTGTTGCTCTCTTTTCTATTAGACGTCTCTTGACCCCACCACCTACATCACTTGTTCCAAACCATAGTTACCACAGCACCCTGTAGTGGAGTGTAAATTCTGCTGATGTGTGCGGTTCTACTGCTCTCGAGGCTGCTCCGAACATCGGGTACAGTTTGAAATTTTCGTTCCGCTGATATGTAGCGGATGGATGGTTCAACTTAGTCTTCGCGTGTTATTCAGCTGGTAAGAAACTGTTCTGAAAATTTGTCAAAGAGGAGGGAGACTATGCGTCCCTATATAAGTTATCGATTAGTTTCCTTCGATTTGGACTCTGATATTCCCACTCACTAGTACTGCGTTCAGCGGGTCCCTCGTCGCGGCCGGAATCTAGTGTTGCCGAGGTGCCGGCGAGCTGTGGCGAGGCGTTGATATGTACTGCTATTTGGCCACGCACTGCCCCATCACGGTCCCTTACAGTTGTGGACAAACAAAGTCCACCAAAAAAAAAAAATCGATTTTTTTGGCTGAGACAAGTGCGGCAATCGATAGATCTCGTCAAGGCGGTCGCATCCATCTAAAAATTAAGTGATTCTGTCGAGCCGTTGGGCGGCAAATCAACAATTAATGTCCGGGCCGCTCAAAATCAACAGATCATGGAGATTTATGGATGCTTATCGAAAGGGTTTGACAGGAAAAGCAGCAGAATGGGCAGTGAGGAAGAAGAAACAGCACCGTTCGATTTCGAACCATGCTTTGACGGCGCTTGAGGACTGTGCTTGATGTATGACATAATGTGGCTGTGCTAAATAAATCCGTTTTTTGCCAATCATCTCCGATCATGATTCTGAGATTTGGATGTCAGCCGAAATTTTGGCGCCGCTAATTTGTCGTAGGAAAAACTTCGGAGCATGTTTTTTGGACTCTTTGAGTCAATCTGAGTTCAAAAAATTAAAATTGGGTCAAAATTAAATCCCGTTGGGGCTACAGGCTATTTGCGGACTTTGTTTGTCCACAACTGTAGACACACCAAATACAGGAAAATTTCGACCTAGGTCGAAATGTTAGAGGTATTGTTCTATTAGTTAGTCTGGAATTTACAATGGAAAGGGCCGCAATCAGCGGCACTTTCAAACTTCACATGTTTATTGAATATCAATGAGATATGAAAGGGAAGCTGAATGTTCATCATTCAGCAACCCTTCCAAAGAACTGGAAAAAAGCACATTTCAATGCAGTTAAAATGTGCATTGACATTTTCTTTCATTTTTGCGGAAAGATTTACCATATAAGGCAATCTTTCCCAAAAAAAACTGAAAGAAAGGATTTCAATGCACCTTTCACTGCATTGAAATGTGCTTTGTCCAGTTCTTTGGAAAGGTTGCTGAATGATGAACATTCAGCTTCCCTTCATATCTCATTGATATTCAATAAACATGTGAAGTTTGAAAGTGCCGCTGATTGCGGCCCTTTCCATTGTAAATTCCGGACTAACTAATAGAACAATGTTTCATGAATTTGATTTGGCTACAGATTGATACAATTCCCTCTAACATTTCGACCTAGGTCGAAATTTTCCTTTATTCGGTGTGAGACACAGCCCTGG
>JARJLE010000636.1:0-23539 GCA_029289555.1 Mycena latifolia | reverse complement strand
ATCAAATTGATGATCCGGAAGGAAAATCGCGGCATTACAGTCCGTTCCCAATCCAACGACAAGTGGAACAACATCCGAAACGCTCCGACTCGAGCCTCGGAGTCGCTGTCGGACTCAAAGGTGAGAAGTCGTGAGTAAATTTTCAGAGAGAACACGGCCCTCGCCGTTAGACTTTGGACTTGAGAGCTGAAAGATCAAGAACAAGGGCAATGAGCCCAATTCCCTAGCCTGATTGAACACTCCAATCATCCGATTCTTCCATTATATGATCATGAGCGCGATATAATGACCGATATTTTCCGCCTGGTAAAGTCCGTTGGAGACTCCCACCGGGTGGTGGATAATGATAGTATGTTAAGGAGCGCGGGATCCAGCTGGTATCGAGTCAGCACAGTTTGTGAGAAGTCCACAGGAAATTAGGCGAAGTTGGAAGTGATATTAAGATTACCCGGTGTAAGTGACGTTTTGGATCAGCAAATGAAGTGTCATGAATTGTATTTACTCGGAAGGTCGAAGGAGTCGGAAAAGCTACTCGCCGGCCACCAGCCGGTGTCTGTTGTTCTGAGTGAAGATCAAATGTCCGTGACAAACTCGGCCAAGCATCGCGCCTGGCATTCACCACGATGAGCACCTCCGGGCAATGCGAACCGCCTGGTGCCCTGGGCGGTCCATTGGGGAAGACTCTGTCTCCCACCACTATGCTGTGAAACCTGCGCCGGAGTGCACCCAACGCTGGGGCCCAAGTAAAGGAGAAATTTGAGAGAAATTACCCAAGATTGCCCGCGTCCGAGCGACATCAGACTCTTTGTATTCGGACACCTCCCTGACCATTCTCGAGGAGGAGAATCTATCGCATAACCAGACCTCTTGGCTCGCCACGCGGAAAAAACAAAACCCATAGGTGCAGAGTCAGCCATGCTGACTCCCCTCAACCGCGATTTCCGGTCTCAACTGTTATAAAGCGGGGGCGCGTCGCTGAGCTGGTATTCTAACTTGCTTCGCCACCTTTCCAGTTTACATTCTCTCCGTACGAACCACGATGTCGGGATCTAGAAAACCCGCGCAAATTGGACGATCCGCTCCGTACAACTATACCCCCAACCAAGTGGATCTGCATTACCTTCGTTTCCGCTCTCAGTAGTTTCCAACCTGTGCGTTTGTTCTCAAGTCTTTATCTGACTTCTAATAATCTCAGTCTCTTGTGCGCAGCCTGCATCTCGCCCAAGCGATCATTCCCGCCTGTGGTTCATGCTCCCCACGGCGGTCTGCTGTGGGGTTATCGAGATCCTCGGTTGGAGCGCGCGGACGTGGTCGAGCATTTCACCCAATCAGCTCCGCCCGTACGAGATACAGTCCGTCCAATTCTGATTGTCACGCGCATCTACTCAGTCTCTATTCGTTTAAGAATGACTGCAACTATCCTGGGGCCCACACCCCTTCTCGCCGCCAACTTCCTGACGCTCGGCAGGATCGTTGAGCGTCTAGGCCCGCGGTACTGCAGGCTAGCGCCCAAAACATGTTCGTGAATGAGTCAGTCAGCCCTGCGGGTCAACTAATTCGTTCCCGCAGACTCGATGATCTTTCTCGGATGCGACCTCGTCGCGCTAGCCGTCCAAGGCGTCGGTGGTGCCCTGGCGAGCCTCGCAGTCGGGCACAAGAAGAGTCCCGAGACCGTGCGTCTCTCCGATTCCATGACCGGTTTCGCATCCTGACGCGCACATAGGGCGGGCATATCATTGCTCGGTGGGATCGTCTTCCAGATGGCTGCCATCACGGCGTATGTCTTCTGGCGACTGAGTTCCTCGTGCGCTACGCCACCGACGCGCCCATCGCGGCTCAACACGGAAAGGTCATAGAGGCGCGCTCACCCCGCGTCTCAAGATGCTCGGGGCGCCTTGACATTGAACACGCTCTGCCTCATTGTCCGGTCCGTCTGTGCATTAATCTTTTCCGATGAATGTACGCACTGACCGTTGGATTAATGGCAGTGCCATCTATCGCACAATCGAGCTCATCGATGGTTTCTCCGGCAGCATCATCTCGAACCAGCTGTACTTCAACGTGCTCGATGGGGCGATGATCGTGCTCGCCATCTTTATCGTCAATTTCGCGCACCCGGGGATGTTACTCAAGGAGGAAGCACGTGGGGTTGGTCAAGCGGTTAAGACGGTAGATGTGGAGCGAGACAGCGCGAGCGAGGTCGTCGAGATGAAGGCCAGGCGCGCGATATAACTACCCACCTATAGAATTTACCTAGAAAAGTTAGTCATAATTTCCACACACACAACAACCAATCGTTAATGGCAAGGGATGCTATACACGTGCTGCCAATTAGTTCCATTCATGTAGTAGGGAGATAAAGGTGGAAGAATTGATTGGGTAACTTCAAAAAAAGAAATGTTCGCAGTAGGAATTCTGCAAGAAAATGAACGAGACCAGTCATCCCGAATCACAGAAAACCATACCTCCCGAGAGCAGGACATGAAAGCCAACGATATAGTTTTTCTTTCCCTGGTGCTTCATGGTAGTGATATTTGTAAACAGTTCGATCTTTCATTGGAGGGCTGGGCCGGTGCAGACGCCAGCTGTTGTGCCAAATACGCGTGCGCCTCCTCCTCCATCTCCTGCGGCGTAGTCGCAGGTAACAGCTATAGACGACCGCAGTTGTCGAGCAACGTTGCGCATGCTGAATTTAAGAACTGGTAACCGGTCTTAGTGTGAAGTTGAACACATTATTTCTAGGGCGGTCAACCGATCCAAAAATGTCGGCATTCCGAGGCTCGGCAAGCGAATTCGTTTGCGACGATGTGACCTCGCTTTCATTATTCAACCAACTCATATCTCAAGAGGCTCCGTCGGGAAACATAGTGGATACTGTGTTTAATTCTGAAGCTGAACTTATAATCATCAGACGCTCCGCCCGCAACAATTGCCGATGAAAGACTGACCACCTCAAAATAGCGCATACGGAGCTTCCAGTGCTTCACACTCTGAGGTATGGAGGCGGGGCTTATTTCCTCTTGACGAGGAATATATATGCCTGGGCTCGGAGGTAGCTTTGTGGATGAGGAGTTGGAAAGGCATCTGGCGCCCATCTTAACAATTGCACCAGATCGTCGAACATCTTTATGAGATTATGAGTCTAGCCAAGATTATCGTTCAAGCACGACATGGTCGCTATTACTACCGGTGCTCGATTATCAGTCGTGGCGCCTCACCAGGATCTATGCAACGATTCACCAAATCACGATACTGATCCCGCCCGAGAGCGCCCGAGCAAATGCTTACCCAGACGTGATGTTCCCGGCGCAGCGCTGGACGGTATCAGGGACAAGTTAACGTTGTTCACATCTTTCCGCATAGAAGGACGCATCGAGAGTAAGCATATGCCTTTCCTTCTGCATGGGAGTTCCGATTTATGCATAGAACGGGAAAGCATGAGGCCATCGGTAGCGAAGACCAAGTTTAACCCAGGCGGACGCTTTGTTGAGTGTGACATAGAGCAGGGTTCGACGGATACCGCCTCCAAAGCAACTCAATGCCTGCGGCCAAAGATTCATGATAGATTGTACAATCAGAGTGACAAAGACCACTTTGTCCGATGCCGCGAACGGGGAGGCCCGATTTAGACGCGGAATGAGCGCCCCATAGAACATGAGATCCACCGGCGGCGCATGAGTCCAAAGCAATAAGTAATGCAGACCGTGTAGTAATCCGAATTCTAGATGATCAGTAGAAAGAGAGGACGAATGGTTCTGGACCACCCGCGTTCCATTGTAAGTCGAGCGCTATTGTGAGGCCGCCATCGGCGCGGAGACTCAGTCTGACCGATGCCTCAAATAATTGGCAGAAGGCTCGGGTACATAACAGCTGGCATGGAAGCGGCTGAACCCTGAACTCGCCCGATGAATAGATGGAAATTAATTCACAAGCGGCAAGGATTGCAAAGCTGTGAATGCGAAAGAAGGTCGCTAAGGTCCGTGGCAGATATAGTGCTACCAGACGTGGCGCTTATCAGATTCACACTAGGACGTGCGTGGGACTCCGTGATCGAGCAAAAAGGTCAGTTAGCCGTGAAACCAAAAGGGAACTGCGAACTGCCAAACTGACATGGAGCAAATTCGGCAAGAAGCAGCCACGAGATCGGCGAATCTAGAACCACAAAGAGCCACGCGATTATCCAGCTGAACCTTCGCAAAATGAGGAGATGTTGAGATGACACGACGTCGATTCGAAGAGTCAAAGCTGTAAACGGCCAACAACGGCATGCTCCTTGCTCGGATCAGAGCGGCGACGCGTCGTCCCAAAGAGGCATAATTGGAGTCGTGCTGCACGTGCAGACGCATCCTTATCATTCCATTTCCAACAAGTTCACCCGCCCTGATCGGATCGGTTCTCAAACTTTTTCACCGGGTGTTTTCCGCGCAACTTGTCCATCTTCAATATCACTCCGCATATGCCGCTACTGGGTTTCGAATGCAAGTATGCTCAGTCGCCTGATTGCAAGGGTAAAATTTTTTCAACCTTTCCCCATGCGTTTGGGGCGCATCTCGTAGGGGTTCGTCTATGCTTCCAAAACACATAGCCGCGACTCATTATCTCGCGCTTCCAACGCGGGTCCCACATCCAATGTCAGGAGTGGGGTCAATATTTCAAATCAATGGGGAACTTCCGCACTTTGAAATGTACAACCGGTTCGAGTATCGAAACTCAAATGAGGTGTGATCTGGTGTGGTCTCCAAGCGAATAGAAACCAGCCAAGGAGGATAAGGTTCAATAATTAGACCCCTAAGACTGGATTTCGGCCTCGGAATCTTCCAATTAATGGAGATATCCCGCGCGGTGAAATATATCACAGCCGAAGCACCGGTGCGGTTCCTGAAAAGCGTTCAAGCTACTATTCCTGGCATTTGACTTCGAATTCGAGACGGTAAGTATTTGACCAGCCAGGTCCTTTGCTGAGTTACAACATATATTTTTGCACGTTCAATTCCGTGCGGTACAGCGCAACGATCGGCTCGGAAGTCACAAAGGTGGGGTGAATTTCGATAGGGCGGATGTTTCACGGGACGCTGTTCGAATTCTTCGAGGATCAGATTAGGAGAGAATTCGAATGGGCCGAGCGAGGAAGGGAATTCGGATGCGACCCCAAACGGGAAAGGAATTCCTTGCGCACTTTCCACCAGGCGAGGAGGTAAGCAGGTAGTAATTCGTAGGGCAGGATACTTCCGATGTGCGTGCACAATTTGGGACGTGAGTGATAGTCCATATGCATGCCGCGGAAGCCTACATTTTATTGATGTTTCCCGGGCGGATATCTTTTTACTTGTTTCCTGGTGCAGGAAGTTGGCTAAGTAAGTCAGATTCCTTGCGCGCGAAGTGCGGCAGGATGCAGGCCTTCCATCTCTCAGATTCGGGGGAGGTGAAATCAAGTTGAAGATTATATTACCACAACGTCATGCGAATTAATGGAGGTACAATGTGTCCTCTCGTATCAGCCGCTTTTGAGCAGACAAGGTAGAAACCAGACATGAGGCGTAGGTACGATGGGTTGCTGCTTTCCGACGATAGAAAAGATGAGACGTGGCGGAAACTATGCGGAAGCAAGGGCTCATTGCAGCGGGTACGTCGCTCGTCCGCGGGCCAGATTTGGAAATTTTCACTGTCACATGGATCATCGGAGAACAAGATTCTATCACTGGATGTGACGCGACGCGTCTCACACGTGTTTCGAGGGAAAAGAAGATCCGATAAATCCCAGCATAGCCTAGCTTGGACAAGAATCGAATCATTTCGTCTGATGCCCAAGTCTTTCGTCCGAATTTCGTGCTGAGAGCGGACTTTCCGCTTTTAGCGATCCGCAATCAGCCACGCGGCGGACGGTCGTCTTGACAGTGGCGAGCCGGTTCGGTTTGAGCTGTCGCCGGAAGTCGCCGGCCCACGCCTAAACGGGGTTCTTGACTCACCGGGGGGTTCCTGTGAAAACAGCTCGGCTGCTGGCAGATCTGGATGATCCACCATATTGTTCGCTGCATCTCAGGGTCATTAACAGTGGCAGTATACATACGAAGCACACTGATCCAGAAAAAGGGTTGAATCAGAAGTCAACCGTTGGTGAACCGCTAACTCATCCCGCATCTGGGCTCCTAGTACCGGACGTGTGCACGCGGAGTGCGTTCGCAGGTGATAGCACACACACAAGCCAAATATATTGCGGATTCGCGTTGACGCCACCTGCAAAACTAATCTGGCTCCCGGGTCGCCCCACCGCCTTCTGAACTTACTGCGTCCGAAGCACTTTATCCGAAACGGGCAGAGTCTCGTACGATAATACGAAGGTTGCCGTTTAGTGCACGATTCCACCGAGTGTATTGTTCAGTCATGGTGACGAGGCAATTGCAGTAGTGCAATCACGCCGGCTAGCCCCAAGACGCCTCGTATGGAATCTGATTGAGAGTCCTTATGTGTTGCGCTTCCGTTTCAGTCCGTTCCTGGCACGTAAGATGCAGGTCTAGCTACAGACTCCTTGCCACCCGGCCAATGCCAATGGCAGAAGATGAGTCAAAACAGCTTTGCGTAAGATATAAGATATGTTGAGAGCGGCGGATCGTGGCAGAGGTGTGATGATGACCAGCTATTTTAATGGGATGTAAGTGGCGTACAGATATTCGTCGGCGGGGCAGTCCAAATCGGCGGAGGCTAGGGAAGAGCAAGATGGACAGGCATGGAACGGACAGAGAACTCCGAGCGAAGGATCCGGATTTGCTTTATGAGGTGCTGCGAGGCGGGACGAAAGAAGAAGGCTGACTCCCGAGTAGAAGGTGAAAAAATTAGAATCGAATCAAGTTCTGGAGCGCCTGCAGAAGATCTTCGGCGGAGTTGTATGGCGGAAGGAAAGGAGAGCTGAAGGAGAGTGTGTATGGAATCCAGTTGGGTGATGCTTGTGGTTGAAGCCAAACCTCGCTAAGTCAACGGCTACCTCCATCGGCGAACTGTCACCGGTGGCAGTGTACCGGCGGCCGATCAACCAGGGACCATCCCAATGCAATTTTTTTTTCCATTTGCACGCTCCCCTCTTCTTCCTCCTCTTCCTCTTCAGCGGCAAAAGGCTACCGCTCCGAATTTCCGAAACACCACTTTTTTCAACAGCTCGGAATTACGTTGCACCGCCCAGCTATCCCTATCAGTCCGTCTTTTCTCTGCGGTTACAGCGGCTCCTGAGTTCAGGTTACTGATGCCAATACTGCGGAATAAGGGCCATCTCACGCGGCTCCTCTCTTCTCTGGACATTCAAATTCGCACAGCCAACCCCCGAAAACAAAACACGATCCTTCTGGGTAGTACCGAATAAAATCCCGATCGCGCTTTCCAAAGAGAAATGTATTTGTGAGATATCATGAGCTAGCTAATTTTGCTTCGGGATCACCCGGCCGGACAAACGAACGTAACGGGATATTTTGGTTGTTTATTTACTCGGGAATGACTTAACCTTAGCTGATGCGGCGCATCAGATTGTTAAGTCCTTCCTCATTCAACAGCTCTGGATGAGCGCCCGTTACGCGTACCTGCTACATGCAAGCGTGCGGCAAATCGGGGGTACTACTGCACGCCGCTTCGGGATCCTGCTGCTCACTAGGTCCGAATAGCATGCTGTGGCTGATGGATGTACTGCCAGCAAGCCCCGACGTTACCCGACGCCGGACATGCATCTTCCGTATGCTCGGGCATGGAGACATCGCGGCATTGAGACATATACGGACGTCGGATGGTCTCAGCACCGCTTGACACCTCCGCCAGCATCGCGACATCCAGGCATATGGCTCTCCCGCTCTGTATGCGCCCTGGCCGAATGCATTTGCTGTCCTCGCAGTATGCGTTCGAGCCTTCCAAGTTCCGTTTCCACCCCAACCCGATTCAGCGCGGCCGCATCACGCCTGTGCGCCGTCTGGATCTAGCGGAACATCATCGCCTGTGAAATAACTAACGCCGCTTCGAAGATCATAATTCAGGGATGTTCAGAGGTAAGAAGGTAGACTGCGCGATCCTGACGGCGGTCTCCAGCTCTTGGGGGGAAATAAAGATGCATCTTGGATCCATCGTTGAATGCGATTTACGCCTAGTAACCAAATGACCCTGGCCTCGTCTTGTCTCGCCCCATGCTGTCAAACAGTACGTCTGATTAATCTAATCGTATCACGCCCTTTCTGTTCTCTCCATTGTCCATCCGTCCATCTTTCAGCCCTGCATCGCTCACGCTTCTTGTTTTTTTCCCCCCTTCCTTGTATATTTCCCGTTCTGACGTTTGTTTCCCTATTCTGTCATCGTTTTGTTTATTCTGCGCTTGTTTCAGCCCAACACCGCGTACTGTACTGCATTGCAACCAATACAGAATCGAAATCCGTATGTAAGTACGTACATCTGGCTGCCATTCGGCTGAGTGTTGGCCGGCCACAAGTGACCACACCGAGGTCCCACGCCGGCCGCGTACCTCTGACTTGTGATAGGGAGCCGGATCACCAACCTACGCGGTGTCGGTGTTGGGCTCCGTATGTACTAATGTATTTAGGTGCCGCGGCATGGTGTGGGCCGAGCGGAGCGGGTGTGGCCACGTCGTCAGTGCAGGCATGCGTCCATCGGTCGGTACAGGTATTGTCTATTGGCTGATGAAGGCTTGTTCCACTTCCATCGCAGTCGCCTATTATCATTCTCTGCGGACGCCCGAGTTACGCGGTGTCGGCTGCATACTGCCTCGTGCATAGGGCCGTTCATCAGCGGTGCGTTGGTCATCGCGGTGCAAGGCTGGCTAATGGCATGTACTTGTCTATGAATTTCTCATGGCTAGTGTGAGTGCGGTCACCCGTCAAAGTGACGTGGAGCGCAGTGCGCACATGATGCCCCCGGCCTCGTTCGACTTCCATCGCAGTCACTCCCTATCATTCTGTTCTTGTGGATGCCAGATTCAGAGCTACGCGGTGTCGGGATGGTCCGGCGCGTGTATTGTTAAGTACGATTTGAGTACGATGCATATTATATCCATCACTGAACGGCGGTGCGCTCGGTAGTGGTATACTAATGATTTCCTTATTGAGCCAGGCTTACACCGAATGAATCCTTATGGTTAGCGTGGCCAGCCATCCAAAACAAGATTTCGTGACACACTCGGGACTGATGTATGTTCTATTTAGCAAATTGTGAGTCCACCTCACCCGCCGGTTAATCAACGTCAATCCCTTCATGGCCAAATGTTCCGCGTCGCTGTGTAGCTCATCCACCATCCACCCTATAGGCGAATCAATTTCCCTACTGATAACATTCATCCAGGCATGTGCATCACTTTTGAGGCAGGTGCGGTGTTTGCTCGGTGGTAGATAAGTATTGTTTCGTTTTGCTCCATTACTGAGTGCTAAGGGAAGCAGTCGACTGATCAACTTACTATGGCCGTGCCGTGTGATGCAGGGGTGAAGCCACTAACTATCATTATCAGTATCATTACATATGTCCTGCATCGTAGTGTCCCCTCATGCTATTCCCGAAAATTACAAGCGGCGACTCCGCATCCGCCCAGCCACCATCTTTTATTCCATTTTGTCTCCACACCGCTCACGCGTAAGGTGTGGTGCGGTAAGTGCGTTGTATTTGTCTTGCGATCCTTCATATTATGATCGCTTATTCAACAGAAAAATCCCTGGAGACCGCGATTGCAAGCGGCCACTCCGCATCGGTCTATCTGGCATCCAGCCACCATCATTACATTCCACATACCTACGTCGTACCACTCGCACAATGGATTAGCTACGGTCCGGGCTCGCAAGTGTTGTACTGTGGTCATTACAATAATCGCCTGTTGACCGGAAAAGTCATCGCCGCTATAGCAAGCGGCGACTCCCTACCCATCTATGCTTCCATCTCTTTCCATTCCTCCCACTTGCGGTGTGAGCTCGACAGTGTTGTCCGACTCCATTACAATAATCACATATTGAACGGGAAAATCATTGGAGACCGAGATTGCGAGCGGCCACCACATCTTTTCAACAAACTGTAACATCTTTCCATTCCGCTCTACGGTGCGGCTCCTTAGTGTTGTATGGCAACCTCTTACTTACAATAATGACTGACTGAACGGAACCCCGTCTGCCAGATTTGATGTGGCCACCGTGATGGCCGCGTCCATCCTGTCGTAGGAATTGGTTACCCGCAACTTGATATTTTTATTATCACTTACGTTTTATGTAAAATTGCTCACGTTGTAGGTCCCGGCCGTGGTGCCTTGCCTCGCAGCCGACTCTGATAATTATTAGTTGCCGTTATTTAGCGACGACAGAGATCCGCGGATCTCGAACCTAACTGACAGGGTCACCGTCATAATTATGCAATACAATAGCTCTCCACCATCACAACGACCTCGCGCCATCCTAACTTCCCCAAGCGATGTGCGATGAGTCTATTCCATCACACTCTCTAGTAGATCCCGATCTACAAATACATTCGCGTGGTACCTGCTACCGCGCTGGTAGATCCCGCCTCCGGCGAGTGCTCGCGTATTCATCCATTCAGTCGTTCAATCAGTCAATCACGTATTCTGGCGGATTGGTATACAAAAGAAAAATGAAGCTGCCGTTCATCAGCGACATGCGTGTGCAGCTGGTGAGATGCTCATCGTCGTCCGGCGTTCGGCCACGTCGAGTTTAGGGATGGATGTTGGGGCGCGCGGGCGGGCGCGCTATTTATATAGTTGAACCATGTGGTTATTTGGGACGGTCATTCGTAGCCAGGGCAGATTTAAGTGGGCTCTGCCTGACGGCGTGTGATTTTAGGTGAGGTGCCAAATAACCCCCGATACCAGTGGTGCGCCGCGCTTGATATTGTAACATGCGTCCGAATTCCGCATGTTCAGCACTGGTAGGTCTCCGCGGTCGAGGCAGGGTTGTGTATGCGAGAGACAGCTCGAGAGCAGTGACAACAGTCGAGGATCGGCGGACATGTCATTTCGCGGAAATCGGAATGCAGCCGTCAATAATATACTGCATACTCTCTATGGCGCCGGTAGGATTCTCTGCGGTTGTACCTTGCATCTTATCTCGTCCGACATTAACTGGCTCCGCCACCTCGATTTCTACCTGTCCGTTTTGGCGATTATAATGAATCAGTATCAAGCCATTTTCTCTGGCTCGGGGAGAAGGTTCTCTACTGATTTTGTGCTTGTCTGTATCTCACAGCCGACTCCTCCAACCTGAATTGATTTGACTACGTATTTCTCCTACATTCTCCTGGCAACTTAGCAGCAAGTGTTCAAAGTCGACCTGGACTGAGTTGAAGAAGCACCTTGACTGAGTTCAACATGCACTTTGATGGTTCAACATAAATTGTTCGACACCCATACGTACATTCTTCGATCATTAGTCGCCGACGAACGGGTGCGTCGGCGATGTTAGGGGCTTGTGTCAGGTTTGGGTATGGCTTTAATGTAAATGCCCGGTGCGTGCCACGTTCATTCGACGATGTAGGTGCTCCACCCAACCCGGATTTATTTCCCCACATCTATTTCCGCCGTGAAGTTGTTCCCTGTCAATGGTCATTCAATCCAGTCAACAGTGCCTTGATTCTCGTCAAAACGCGCAGGCGCTTAGGCATCTTCTTGGACAAATATTATTTAATTGCCGACTCCACCGCCCCGAATGTTGTCTTTCTACAAGTACGCAGCGGGGGTTGTTCACCTGGTTGTCGATGTCTCTGTTCAATGTATATCGAGTGTCCTAAATACAATTTGACTGCTCAACAAGCACCTTCGGTGTCTAACGTAACATCTGATCCGACCTATTCGGGCACGTCGGGGTTGTTGGGGGCTTGATTCGAGTTTGAGGCGTACTTATTATTACTGTTTAGCATGCACCGTGGTTCTTTAACACGCCCTGTACATACAGCCTCAGCCGGGGGCATCGGGACTGTTGGGAGTTTGATTGCGGTTTGCGGCGTTGGTGTTCAAAGTGGACCTGCGGTGTTCAACATCCGCTCGCTTACCAGCAGTTGTCGAGCGGGCGCATCGGGCTTGTTAGGGGGGGTCGCTCGAGCATTAGATTGAAGTTTCGGGCTCACTGTAAATTGGAATGTGAACGAATATCTGCGGGTGCATTCGGTGAATCACGGACGTGGGTGCGCCACTCCAAGTGTCTCCCAGTTTATTTCCGCCATCTGTCATTCAATCCAGCTTGATCATCGTCAAAACAGCGCCCTGGTACTCGTGCGCTGATATAATGTGGTAATTGTGGGGCTCTGGGTCATTGACAGTCCCGTCTATTCTTTTCTTTCGCTGGCAGGGTGGCGACGAGTTGGCCTAATCGTCTCGGGCGGAGCATTTGTTCTTCCTGGCATGTTCAACATGCGTCCCTTGAGAACCAGTCTTCTAAATATTTGCGGAGCTTGGGACCTTGTGATTCCCGGTGTCCAAAGTTGAAGTGTGTCGCGGTCGCATCGCAGCTCGTTTATTCAGGGACAGCGCCACATAGTTGTAATCCCGACTTTCTGAATCCATTCAATTTCAGTCGTATCCCCTCCACTGTCTCGTAATATATATCGTCTATTGTCGCTTGCACATCCCCCGAGATGTACATACAACCATATCATCGCCACCAGAAACTCGAATCCACTCAACTTGTGCTCCCCTCAGCCGGTGGAGAATGGAACGGTCCCCCTGGAGGCGATGATACATACGTACGCTTCTTCCGTCTGTCCATTCATTCATCCGGGTAGTTCTCAGTCGCCGATGGTTCAATCAAAATCGAACTTGGCTACATTCGATATGTACTTTGACAGAGTTCAATGCGCACCTGCGGTGTTCATCATACATCCGGCCCGCTCTCTACGCCAACCAATCTCTACTTGATCGCCGGGCGCCTTGGATGAGGTTTGGGATGTACGTTTCTCTGGCCCTGGCTCATGCTCTGATTGTCTTCTTACATTTCTTTACTCGGGGCACCTCCGTACAGTGCGACTCCCGACTCGATCCCTGCGGGCGGGGTCAGCGCACGACGCGCGTCGGTATTGTACTAGTGGTTGCATCTACGGTTGCGGTCTATGTGCTCGATGTCTGTCAATGAGCGCAGACTCGACTCCGGTGACTTATTTATGCATTTCTGACACGTTCGACTATGTATTAATCTACGGACGCCGGATGCTGTGCTAGTTGCCGGAGTTGAACGGTGAAATGCGAGTGCGCTCCCCCGACCTCCTGGATACCCAAGATCAACCCTCCGGCGACGGAATCAAATCAACACCCCGGCGGTCTGGTCCGTGCAGCTACAGCTACAACCGAAGGGACATCCGGTGAATATTATCATCAACATCGGCGTTCGTGCGAGTACACCGCACACTGTCAGCCCGGGACCGGGGACTTACTCTTAAGGCATACCGCGATCTTCTTGCCATTTATTTCTTTTCATTCATCCGCTGTAATTAGTTACCGGTGCCCCGGTCTGGTTGCAAAACGCAGTGCACCGCCATTGTACCCGGCCCCATAATTGGAACGGAGAACATCTATCTACAGCGCTGCACCATAAATTACACCGCCGTTCCGACGCGCCTGTCTCATT
This sequence comes from Mycena latifolia, assembly GCA_029289555.1. Classification (NCBI taxonomy): domain Eukaryota; kingdom Fungi; phylum Basidiomycota; class Agaricomycetes; order Agaricales; family Mycenaceae; genus Mycena; species Mycena latifolia. The sequence continues at coordinate 9,953 of JARJLE010000636.1, read as the reverse complement.
GCAATTTTACGGGTGTTGTTCAACCTCCAACTTGTTTCAACCCCGCAACTTGAATTCTGAGCGGCCACTAGGAAGTCGGCCGGCGGCTGGACACGCAAACCCGTTCCGCAACTCACTCACCTCATCCCGTCTCTTCGCGGCGGACAAGTTCGAAACGAGGTCCGCGGCCACAGTATGGGACCGACCATACCCATACCCCGGACTTGCACATGTACGCCGACGCTCCCGAACCCCCGCTGGATATTTATTTATTTATTAGCAGTTAGCCCTAGTGCTAGTGAGTCCCCGCTCGCCTCCGAGGTAATTTAATCTCCCGGAACAATCCTCTAGTTTCAACCAACGATCAAGGACTACGACATACATGCATCCCGCGCCGTATTTTTCAGCTGGTATTTTGGCGCGGCGGACTCGGAGCGAAATGAACTGCCCGATTCCACCCGCGGAGTGTTTGCAACGCGGTGTTCGTGATATCGTTCCGAGTGTGAGTGAATGCCGCGCCGCCCACCCGCATCCCTTGATTCCATCGCGCGCCATGCCGAACTGGCCTGGCCCGCGCTGCGTGCTGTGTGCTGTATGCTTGAGAACGGTGGTCGGCCCACCAGCGGGGGGTATTACTGGGTTCTGAGATCCCCACGGTTGAATACATATGTAGCGTGGTAGCGATTCTACGGGGTGCGGGCTAGAAGTTCAACCGAGCGATTTCAACCATATGCACCGAGTGCTAAATGAATGAAGAATGGTATGGAGACCTGAATGAATCCGTCCGTCCCAGGACCCGAAGAGCGAGGCTGAAAGGGCAAAGCAACCGGGCGGTAGGATTAGCTCTTCTCCTCCTCCTATTACGCCGTGGCGCGATCAGGGACAGCCTCAGCGGACGCAATAAACATTTCCCTCGCGCTCTCCTCTCGCGCCCGACATTATTCGTCCGAACTGGCTTGCTTAATAGGAGTTTCCTGCTTAGTGCCAATTTATCAATAATATCTGCATCAAACAACGGTTTGTACCGCGGCGCCTCCAACCATATATAGAACTCAGCACGGCCGGGGATTGCGGTTCGGGATTGCGGCACATATCCCGCTGCTGGAACCTAATTAAAGGTTGAACGCTGAGCCGTTCGTTCCATGCAGAACACAATATACGGGACCGCGCTGGGTAATATTATCCTGAGTCTTATCCTGGGCCTCCTGGCGGTGTATTGAGGAGCTTGTTGGAGGACGTCCCCTTTAAATTTCATTGTGTGCCCTGCGTGTACCTCTCCTCCTCCTCTCCTTATGGCCTCCTCCCGCCCCGATTGGCCGAACACTCGCTAAGGGAGCCTGCTGCATCTGCATGTATTTCATTTGAGCGGAGCAGCGAAACGAACCGCGGGCGGGCGGGCGGGCGGGCGGGATTTGTGGCGGCACAAATAGTGCCATCCCGTCCCGCGATCGCCCATTATGCCAGTCATTAGGCCCTTAATGCACTTGTTAACCAACATGGATTTCAACCAGGACACGCCATCGATACCTACCTCTGCGCGATCGGCTCGTCATCCCGCCGCCAGTCCACCCAATGGCAAACGACACGGGACCATCCCGGTCGATTTTTAGCCCCTATATGAAATTGACACCACGTAGAATTTAATCTCGGTTAGGGGCCTATTGTCCTAACGTCTGGCCCGTCCTGATCCGCCTGCACCTGAGTGTCTCATATCCGCGCCTCCCCGCTGATGGCGACTCGGAAAAATTCGACAACTCGTTCGAACTGACACTGGCACACGCGCCGCTGAATAATACGGCTTTATTATATTATTTACAAATATAAATACGATTGCAACGCCCCGGCTCCGGGGGTAAGTTGGAATTGGAATTGCTGGGACGAGCTAGCCGGCCCGTATCTCGGCGATACTTTTGGTTTGGTCCGTCATACCTGATTCTTTTTGGAAACCCCCGCCATCGTCGATGCCTCATATGCATATTCCCAACCAGTTTTTTTTTTTTTCAACTTGATGTTGCGGGAGGTACGAGGGGGTGGAAGATTGGTGGTGATCCGTAGCATACATACGCTTGACGCGATGTGTTTCCCAACGGGACCGCGCCGGAATATACATATACCTACCTACCTACCTACCTACCTACCCGTCGGGCAAGCAGTTTATTTTATTTTATGTACGGTATTTGAGGTGCAACTCGGGCTCGGAGTAGGGAGTGGAGGGTATAAGATGACCATGCGCGGTATATCACATCACATCGCTGCGAGTGGACGGCGGTGTTCAACCACACGGGCGATGTGCGATTTCGACACCGCGTGTACATTGAATGAAGGGCACGGGAGGCTGGGCGGCAGCGGTGTCCGTCTGGTTGAATCGTTGAATCCACTGCAGGCTCCTGAATAATTATTCGGCGGCGAAATGATTAGGAAGACTCCTTACCTTACCTACCTCCCTAGCGGAGATCGTTCCGTCGTATATGCTCCTCAGCCTTCACATTATCCCCATGATGTCTCTGGGCGGAGCTCGATCGTGCTGCCACTGAAGGATGACGGTCGAATAATCACACAGAAATCTCAGAAATCTGTCCAATGAATAACACGCAGTGCTCGCGGGCCGGGATGCGTTGCACGAATCCCGTGCGCCCCAAATCCCGCCGCGACGTTGAATCTAAATACAATCGTGTGGCGCTATCGCCTCCGCTGAAGTCCGTGGCGGCTCACTAGGTACTTGGGAGCGCATTTATCATATCATATCAGGCTGATGATATATAGGGAGGACGGCTCAGAAAAAATGAACCGCGGGTAGAACTTACTTACCCGCTCCACTGCATCCTTCAGCCCAAAGCTCACCTCTGTCAGCGGAGGCTCCGCGCGCGAGACATCATGGGGATAATGTGGGCGGAAACTAAAGAGCTCCGGTAGGGCGGTTGGTAGGGAGTCTTCCGCCGCCGGTAGGTAGGTAGGTAGGGCCGGAATATTATGTATGGGGCTTAGGAGTCTGTTTAAGCTTATGCACGGCTCAATGTTTATCCAACACTCGCTGTTGGGAACGGACGAGGCAGGCCTGGTTGAAAATTATTAATCGACATCGCACGCGACTGGTGGTTCAGGAGCCTGCAACGGATTCAAAGACGGTAAAGTCAAGTGGAGGGCCGCACGCAGGGCCAGATCAATAAGCTTTTAAAAACAGGAAGACGGAGGGCACATCAAAGAGCGGACGTCGAGGAGAGCGGAGCGTGATGAGATCGAACCCCCTATTCCCTAAACAAAAAGTGCGCCCGCGCGCCGCGGCGCGCCTCGGATCATCATCGGCGGTGGCGGGTCTCGGCTCACGGGCCCACCCGGCGCGGCGCTTCTGCTGGCGATGATGTGATGCTGATTGGAATGGAATGGAAGGCGCGGGATCACATCACCCAGCCTCACGCCGCCACGCGCTCTGGAACCCAATTTACCAATTTAAAATACATATTGATAAGTGATATTTATCCGGAAGCGGGTAGAGCGGTGACGTGAGCGGGAGTTAAGGGCAAGGCTATGGGGTTTCCCGGAGAAGTCCCCGCGCGAACCGCGTCTCCCTTCCGCGCGTGATCTTGCCAATTTGAGCGCGATGGGAGAGGGCGAGCCGAGTCGCGTCCGGATGGGGGTAGGGCACACAGGGTATTTTGAATTTGGGGCGAGCCCAGATTCGGCGCACCCCGATGGGATGGGAGGGGGTCGCGTTGTTTGGCTACTGTTATTGTTGGCTGATTTGGACGGCACACGGCAGCGCGGACACACAAGCGATTCCGAGACCGAAACGGGATGTGGCATGGGCGGCTCTGAGTTTGGATTTGGATTTGGGTTGGTACATATAATATCATAATATGCAGCTCCTACAACACAACCCGACTCGCGCTTTTCACGACGCCGCCGCCGCCGACGCGCACGACGACGAGGACGCTTCTCCTCCACGAGCAGCAATAGCCTTTTTAGCTCAAGACGACTTGGATGGCGACGCTGGACGCGCATGGACTTGGGCAGCACGGGCACGGGCACGGGCACGGGCACTGGGGCGCGCTGCCGCTGCCGATGACGCCGCCGCACACCCGACGCCGTCGAGCCCCGCCGCATCGACTGGGCCCGCCCCCAGCTCCACCACCCCGCCCCCTCCGCCCCCGCCGCCCAATACCACCCGCAATCCCAAACACAATACCACCAACACCAATATCAGGACCACCTGCACCCGCACCCCACCTACGCGCAGCCGCGGCATGGGCAGTTGTGTGCGTCTCCTTTTCTTTCATTTTTTTTCTTTGAGTGCTTATTGGAGAGGTGTAGTGACGCCCCCGGACGATACCCCGTCGCCGCCCGCGCCTGCGGACCCGTCGCCTTTGCCCGTTGCGTCAACTTCTACCGCGATGCAGCCCGCACCCGCAGAGGAGGAGGTACCCGTTAACGGCGCAGACGACGCCGAGCCACTCGCATGGGCGCACGACTGGCTGCACGTCTCGCGCGCGCGCCCCGAGAGCGCCGCGCTCGTCGCCGAGAAGACGTGCGAGATGATCTGCTACCTCTGGTTCGCGCCCCCCGCCTTCCAGCGAGAACGCCAACGCGGCGTCGACTTCAAGTTATGAGACTGGTGGAGAGAGGGAGCGGCTGCAGCTCACGGCGAGCCCGACGTTCGTCGCGTTCACGCGCAAGCTGTTGGAGACGACGCAGGTGGGTGTTGTCTCCTTGTCTTTCGTCCCTCGTTGGGCGTCTCTTTCTTTGACTCGGTGTTCTGCCTTGTCTTTTTTTGGCGTCCCTTCACTCTCTGTCTTCACTGCTTTGCCTCTTCTGGCTCCTTCTGCTCTTGCCTTCCCTCCCCCCTCCCACCCGTCCTCCCTCCCTTCGTCTCCCCCTCCTCTCCCCTACCCCCCTCCCTCCCTCTTTATGTGCCCCCTCTTAAGTCTCTTTCTTGACGCGTACCCTTACTGACGACGCACAGGTCTCCCAATCAGTAATCGTCCTCGCCCTGCACTACATCCACCGCCTGCGCGCGCGCAACGCGGGCACGCCCGCGCAGCCGGGCAGCGAGTTCCGCGTCGCCGTCGCGGGGCTCATGATGGCGAACAAGTTTTGGATGAGTGCGTCTCTCTCTCTCCTCTGTCTTAAAAAAAAACTCGCTCGCTAACGCTCGCTCGTCTCTTCTAGCAACACCTACACAAACGCCACCTGGGCCGCCGTCTCGCTCATCCCGCTCCCGCAGATCAACACCATGGAGCGCGAGTTCCTCGCCGGCGTCTCGTACAACCTGTACGTCTCCAAGGGCGTGTACGAGGACTGGGGGCGGCTTTTTGCGGGGGCTGGTCGCTGTGAGGCGGGAGAGGGGGCTACGCAGGCGCGCTGGGCACCTTTATAGGGAGCCGCATGGGGGGCATGCGCATGTGCATGCGACGCCGCGGCGGAATACGGCTGCAGCAGCAGCGAGGCGGAGGCGGAGCGTGAGCCCGCGGAGGCGGTGGAGCCCGCCGCGCGTGGCGCCGCTTTCGGTCGCCCGGGACGAGGACGTCGACATGGCCGACGCGGGGCGCGACGGCGGGTGGAGGCAGCGAGAAGACGAGGAAGAGAGGGAGCGGGACGAGAGGGCGGGGAGCAAGCGGCGCGCGGCGGCGGCGTTCAGCCCGGGGTCGTACCACCCGCGGCCCCACCCGCATGCGCACCACCCGCACTCGTTCGGCGGCGGCGTTTTGCGAGCCCGACGCCGACGCCGACGCCCACGTCTTACGCGGCACCGCCGACGGCGACCTACGCGGCGCCGCCCACCGCCACGCCCTACACCCGCCCCGAGTACCCCCACGCGCAACCCGCCTCCCACCAGCAGCAGCAGCGCCCGACGCTCGTCATCCCGCACTTCGCCTCCTCCTCGTCTTCCCACTCCACCTCGCACGGCGGCAGCGCGACCGCGCCCGCCTCCGCCTACCCCTCCACCTCCTCAGGGAGCTCCAGCAACTCCAACTCGAACTCGAACTCGTACTCCTCCGGCTCCGGCTCGTACCTCCACCCGCACGCCTCGTCGTCTGCGGCGTACGGGAACGGGAGCCTCGCGACGCCGCTCGAGCGCTTTCGGCGCGCTTTCGCTTTCTGGCTCCGCCAACACCCCGGCGTCGACTTCGCCCAGGCGGGAGAGGAGGGAGCGCCCCGTGTCCTTCGCGGGCCTCCCGTCCTCTACCTCGACGAGTGCGGGGTTATCAGTACACGCCGTACGCCGAGCGCGAGCGCGAACGCCAGCAGGACATGGAACGCGAGCGGGAGCGGGAGCGCGACCGCCGCGAGCGCGAGCGCGAACGGGGGCGGCCGGGGCTGCAGAGCGGGGGCGGGCAGGGAGGAAGGTCCGCGAGCTCGTACGAGCTGTACACGCACGCGTCGCCGTCGCCGTTCGCACGTGCGTCGACGTTTGGGGGGCAGGCGGGGCAGGCGCAGGCGTTCGCGTACGTCCCGCCCGCGCCGAGCACGGTCGTGCAGTACCCGCCTTCGTCGCTGGCGGGGGCGCACCATTCTGGGCAGACGCATGCACAGCCTCAGCAGCAGAGCCACCAGCAGCAGGAGTCGATTCACCAGCAGAGTCAGAGCCAGCAGGAAGAGACGACGACGGCGGCGGGCGTGACGTACCGCACGCCGGGCGCGGGGACGTTGACGGCAAGGTGGGATTATAGCGGGTGTGCGCCGGCGCAGCTCAGGTTAGCGCCTCGTCTTTTTAATTTGACTGTGAATACCAAGCTGACGTTGTGTGTGTGTGTTACAGGACCTCTACTTCTACGCGCTCGCGTGCTCGCCTTTGTCGTCGACCTCGTCCTGCTCGACCTCCTCGGGGTCCGTGTCGGGGTCGTCTGACGTGTACTCGGAACGAGGAGGCGTTCTCGGACGAGGAGGGGCGTCGTCGGACTACGCTGACGGGGAGGGGTACAGGGAGGGTGAGGGCTACGCAGATGGGGGGGAGGAGGGGAGGGAGGGGAAGAGGGCGTGTCGGACGAGGAGGACGACGGGTACGGGCGCTCGCCGGCGTACCCCCTCCCCCGCTCCTCCACCTCTTCTTCCCACCTCCAGTCCTCGCAGGAGCATCACCCCGCCCCTTCATATGCGCGCGACTTCGAAGGCGCGGACCCCGCACCCCCCAGGCGTCCGCCCACCCTCGACCGCGCGCGCGTCCGAGAAAGAGCGCGCGCGCGAGGCGGAGGCGGAGGCAAGGCGGGAGGAGGCCCGGCGCGCGCGCCTGCGGTGCGCGCCTGCGCCCGCGCCCGCGCCGGCGCTGCCCGCGATGTACGTCCCGGCGCACACGTACGCGCCGCCCGCGCCCTCCCTCCCCGCGTTCGCGCAGTCGCCCCATTACGGAAACGGCGGCAGCAGCAGCGGGGCAGCAAGATGGGGCGTGCAGAGCGCGCGGACGTCGCCCGCGCGGCGGTCCCTTGCGCACGGCGATGCAGAGGAGGAGGGCGGGGGGTGGACGCCGCCGCGCGTGGCGCTGCCCAGGTTTGCGGATTTGGAGCGGTGGAGCTCGGGGTGCAGGGGGCGGGCTATCCATCGTCTCAGCAGCAGGGGGCGGGGCAGCAGGTGCACGTCATGCCGACGCAGTCGTACGGGCAGCACGGGCAGCAGCAGACGACGCAGCCCACGCAGCGCGCGACGCACCCGCGGCGCGCGGTGTTTGCGAACGCGGGGCCACCGGGGGTGAGTGGGTATGCGTATGCGTATTAGCCCGCTTCCCTCTCTTCCTCATTCCTCGTTCCCCGCTCCTCTCCTTGTCGAGGTCGACGCCGCATGCTCCCTTTCTCCCCTCGCGACTCCCGCATCATGCTCGCTATTCCTTTCATGACTTGTTATGTTCTTCGACTTTCATGCACATACATTCATTCTCTCTTTTCGACTTACATACACCTCGTTCTGTCTCTACACTCGACATTCATCTCCTCTCATGACGCACTTCACTTTTCAGTCATTCACCTGCATACATACATCCCATACACTTCAATTACAGCATGGCTCCCCCGCATTGGCATTGGCATTGGCATTGAATATTATTACTCCTACTGCATCCCTGCATCCATCACCCTTGATAACTGCATACTGCATTATTGGCATTATTGGCATACACCACGTATTTTATAGAGATACCTAACACATAACATAACACAAGTACGATACGATTCCGAGAAAGAGTACGATATGATTCCGAGAGGGTACGATATGATTCCGAGAGGCGATAGGATAGGATAGGAACGCAAATTGTATTTTTGGCCGTCGGCGACTCGGACTCTGCACAGGGACCGAAACCCAAAAGACTGAGTCACGTATGCGTGAGTCGGATGCAGCCATGGATTGGGTACTCGAAGGCAGGCAAAGTACGAACGGTTTGTGGCGCGATCAGAAATTCTGTGAGGACTCTGAGGGGTGAGCGAATTTGGGGCTGGGGACAAGCGGAGATCAGAAGGCGAAGAGCGAAGGCGGAGCCTCTATTCGGACGTTGACGCCCTACCGCTCCCGCAGTGTTATTTGCATTTCAGGAATCTGAATCAGGACAGGAGTTGGGGCACCGCCAAAATGGTGTTGTCGGCGCACAATGTAAAGTGTGGCGAGTGGCTATTGTATTTCACATGGCTCCTTTTGTCTGCGGAAGGGCATCCATCAGCTCCAGTCCCGACGAGCCCCACGAGCCCCAACGAGCCCGGGCCCCTGATACTGATGAAGTGAGATGTGGAGACACGAAATTTATTACGCGCCGCAATCCGCGCTGCGCTGGAGACAGGCCGAGCTGTCGGCGGCAATACAATTGGTGGAAGAATAGGATGGAATACAACCATACATCGCCACCCCCGACCGCGGATCGCATTGCAGAAGGTGGTGCCACTGTCAATGGCAACTGGAAGTTAGTTGGTCCTTGGAGGCACGCGTCCGCAGGCACGCCACGGCGATGCATTTCCGTTTCACATGGCCAAGCCCCTGCGTTACGCTGTATTTTTTTTACCCTGCCAATGCAATGCATTGCCCCAACCGCGGCGCAGCATACGCACCCTGTATCCGCATCCGCACTAATCGAGCCCCGCGTCGGTGCTCGGTGTCGGGTTGTCGCCTTGTCCCGGCCCTGGGGTAACGCGCTCGCGTGCGCATGCGTGCGTTGTGATTGCAATGTACGCGTAGCGGCGTAGCATGTGAGACCGAGGCCGACCGAGACAAAGACATGCGAGACGCGAGCCGCTCCAAGCGCAATTTTTTTCCTGCATTTGCATTGCATTGCATTGCGAGACCGCGCATGACACGGGCGATAATGAAAAACAATCCTCGGAGAATTAAATGACGACAGCCCGGGACGTGTATGGCCTAATTAGGGGAGGCTAAAGAAAGAGGGCCGATCGAAGCAGGTATTCGCCGGAATCGAACCGGTTCGTATGTTATTGTGGTATGGATTGCGGTATGGATATGTCATGAGGTCGTTCAGGATATCAGACAACCCTGCAGAACTGCAGAACGTAATATCCCGTCGTGTCTGTCAGCGACGTAGATCCGCGAATAAATGCGTTCTGGGGATGGCTGGAAGAGTCGTACGCGTATAACGGTCGCCGAGGGCAACCGCATCAGCCCTTGGATGTGCCGCCGTGATGGATGGGAGGAAACCATGTTTGTTTGCGCGTATGGCGGCACGACCCCTGGTTGCCTTTTCAGGGTTTTTTGCGTCCCGAAGTGCCACAAGGCGCCCTATTCGGGGTTCTTCTTGCTGACAGTGCTTTTGTTGAAGTCTGTCCAGCATGCGCTTCGTGATCCCAATCTTAAACTCTCTTTCTATTTTTTTTTGAGTGTTCCTAATACATGGGCGCTGTGCACCCGCCCCCAAAGATAGCCGCCCACACGTCATTGCGGCGGCCATGTGCGTTTACGACCGCGTCTGCTCGGTTCTCGAACGTCCATCTTTTTTTTTTCTGGGGATCGCACCTTTTACTGGTCTGTGTGGCCCATCAAGTTTTACATTTGGC
>JARJLE010000635.1:0-23541 GCA_029289555.1 Mycena latifolia | reverse complement strand
AACCAGAGAAATCCAAGAAACGTGCGTAATTTGGACACAAGCAAGATTCCATCTCACACGCTGATAACATGACTAGCACGATTTTTTTAGCCCTGTGCCATCTAGTGTTGATGGCGAGCAAGAGTTTTCAGACGACGAGCGAATGGGACTAGTGCCCAATAATGATTCTCCTCATAACCCGATACAGGTGCACGAGGATCTAGTCCGGTGCGCCAATCCTTTCATGGAATTGAATGTTGGTATTGACCACGCTATGCACAGTCTAACTACGAATTCTACGGCTCCACTCGAATCCGACTCATCTAGCGTGTGGGCATCTTCTTTGACATCACTCCCTTCGACTCCTCCGCCTCCGCCGCTCTTCGTCGTGGACCAGCCCGAAATGGTCGGCCCGCCCATTGGCCTGATAGTTTTAGTCTGCCTTCAAGTTGAAAAGAAAGTATATACAGGTACTACAAGGGCTCCATTCAAACAAACAAACAAATAATCCTTCTTATATATTACGTGAATGGTGCGAGAACCTCACGACGATGCACGAGCATGGAGAGGAGCGCAAGGGACGGCGCGGGTGCTTGCGCGCGGATGCTAGCGGAACGGTTGAACGCATGCGCACGCCAGTGTCTCGCCTCCGCCCCGCAGCCGTGTCCGCGTTGAGCCCGTGCGGCTCCTCGCTGAGCTCTGAGCGGGCCTTGCCCTTACTGGAGGTAGAGTGGGTGAGGACGGAACAGTGCAGCCGAGAACACAGCCACCATTAACGACGGTGTCAGCTCTACCATCACACAGCCACTCGTAGAGCCAGACACCGTCGATTTACAGGAGGCAAGACGGCCTCGCTGCCTCAAATCTGGACACTGGAATACCCTCTCCGAATATTCTTCATGCCTTCTATGAAGCTTGATTCGTCAAAAGTGCAAGAATGCAAGCGGGCAACACTGATCCAAGACAACACAATTTCGGTCCTGCACTGCATTCTCTAGCAGTCTTGGCCTCGATTCATGGATTATCCGGTCCCCCATACGTATGTGAATGCGCCAGCTGGCAATCCGCATCTTCTGCCCCCGAAAAGTCCCATTTGGAAGGGATATATGCAAATAACGCATTTTTGGTGCATTTTGTGCCAGGCCCAAGTGAACCTTGGTGCGTCTCACCTTTCTCGAGCCCAGACAGCTTCCCTAACATCTCCACAGCCTTTTGAACGCTTACGCTCGCCCTCCGAGCCCGCATCGACCGGCGGTGGGACAATGTGCAGGGGATACTGCGAAATACGCATTTTCATGCATTTTATGCTAGGCCCAAGGGATCCTCGGTGCGTCTCACCTCTCTCAACCCCAGACAGCTTCTCTAACATCCTCCAACAGCCTTGCGAAACACTCGCGCTCGCAATCCGAGCCCGCATCGACCGGTGGCGGGACAATGTGCATGGGATACTACAAAAATACGCATTTTCGTGCATTTTACGCCAGGCTCACGCGATCCTCGGTACGTCTCAGCTCTCTCGGGCCAGTCGGCTTTCCTAAGACACCTTGTAACCCTTCAAACGATCGTGCTTGCGATGCGCGCATGCATCGGCCGGCGAGGGGCGAACATCAGACCGAAAAAAGTGATAGTACATTGGACTTTGCGTGAGTGCAGGTACGTGAAGACCTTTCCCGGAACTTAACAGTGCGGAAGTTGTGGTGCATGTAGGATGGCCATGCGGGGCATCTGTCGTGGTTTTTCGGGCAGCGCTCCTCGGTATCTTACTTATCATAGCATGTACCCATGAAATGTTATGTTGTTCATTCGAATGCATGCGGCAATTTTGAAAGTTATATGACACTAGACAACTACGTGTTACGCACTGCCCCGGGAAGTCGAGCCACTCTCCATGCCTGGCGTCCATCACTGCGCTGAGTGGGCTGGATAGCATTGGTGCTGCTCCAGACACGATGCGCCTCTGCCGCCATGTCGAGGGCCTCCTGGTTGACTCTGTTCTGCGCTGGCCAGGCTTGGTAGTATTGAAACCACTCATTTGCAAGAATGAGCACCAAACGATAGGCTCTGAACTCGGTGTCGTCATTAACTTGTTCTTATATGGCACGGGAAGCTCACGATTTGTTGGTACAATTGCCCAGAAAGACCTGATTGAATGTCTTGAAGGCCCTCTCCGTCCAGTTGTTGTCGACAGCATCCCGTCACGGTTGCGACCAGCCGGTAAACCCATGTCCGTCCAATAATCTGGAAAATCATGATGAATAATAAAGGAAGAGACTGACTAGGAAGAGCTCACCTCGCCACTCTTCACAGAACCAATTGGCTTCGAAATAGTCCCATAAGGCTTCTGCAGTTGTTGCTGACCCAGCGGCAATAGCATCAAGGCGGCGTCGAAACCGCCTCGTATATCTGTCCCAGAGCCGAATGTCACGGGCATCTTTGGACCTCGCGTACTGCCGCAAGTAGCTGGCGCTTGCGGTGAACAGAAAGGACCGGACGAGACTGACGCTCCCCTGCAGGGGCATTGTCTCTCTCCCAGCGAAGAATGGCCTCCAGAGATAGGTTAGGAATGCGGTATTTCTCAATAAATTATAGCGAACCTGCATGACATGGAACTGGCAGATACGAATAGGGATACCTGGGAAAACTAAACATTCTGGTTCAGCGAAGGCCACAGGCGGTGAAAATATTAGCACGAACCTTCTTCGATGGCTGCCTTTGCCGCCCTGGACTTGTCGATCATGAAGAATGTTGGCCGCCATCCATACTTGACGATGAATTTTGCTTTAGCCATGAGTTCATCTTTTTTATCTTCAAGTCCCGCCGCAACGGGAACTCGTCCTAGAGAAGTAAGTCGAAATGCCTGTCACAGAAGGATCACAACTTACCGGCTACAAGATCTGCAGCCATTTTTTCCACGAGGCGCTTGGATTCTCGAAGGAAATCCGCCTGGGTTGGGATTTTGATGTCCGCTGACAGATACGCAAACCCTTGAAAGCGCAAAAAAAAAACCTCAGATGTCTGTCGAGTAAAGCTGAATGCCGCTTACCAGGTACCATCCTCCCATTTTCGTCAATTGTGATCATAATGGTGAGTGGGGCACGATTCTGATTCATGTTATGATACGTCGTGTCGTGTCCCACTCCATTTGGCGTGGAATGGAGCATCATGACTTGCGTTCCGTATGGATTATGGATACCAGTAGCAAATTCACTCGGAGGGCTGGTGTCGTAGTTGGGCGGGGTGTAACTATTTGGCATTGTCAAGAATTCAAGGGATAGGAAAGACTCGAAATGCTTACTGGAAGATCTTGTCGGGATTGTGCTCCGCAAAAACACCGATACTCAGGAGAGGATCAGCAAGAACACGTTCCTTCCGGCGCAGGTAATTGACCACATTATTAACTTGGGCTGCATTGGGGCGTCTGTATGTAGGTGTGTTGTTGGCTTTGAAAGTTGCGAGCAGACCGAGCAGACCTTAGTACGCAAATTAGATTACTGCGAGCCCTCCGATGAATCATAATACACTCACGACGTTTGATACTCGAGGGAGGCAGATTGAACAAGCTGGCCATCTCCAGCATGCACTGACGAATGTAATGGGACGTGTCAAGGTACTTCTCCAGTGCTTCCGGATGCTTGTGTCGCTGAAAAAAATACATCTCGCCAAGGTCATCGGAGTATACTTCCGCCTATTAACTTTGGTTAAACTCTACAGGTATGAGGTGGAAAATGAGAAACATACATGAAGAACGACCTTGCATTTGAAGCGGGGTAGGCCTTTCGTTTTGGCCTTTTTTCTAGCACCGGCATTCAAAAACTTGTTGAGGAGGGTAACATTGTTAGTGGTGGAAGGATCAATATTGGGGAGGTCTGGCTCATCGTCACGTTCTTCTTCACTCTCGGAGTCGGAAACATTGTGATCCCCGTCCTCGATCTCTACATATGCCACTTCATCGAGGTCTGCCAGAACACGTTCACCACCAGTCTCGTCGTCGTCGTCATCCGAGTCCGAGTCAGAGTCGCTGCTCTCCTCATCCGACTCGGCAGTGGTCTTCTGTCCATGACGGCAATGGCCAGTACATTTGAATTTGGTGCGGAAGACGGGGACACGTGCACCTTTAAGCTCGGGGGGAGGACGACGATCACGGGTATTCCAGCAGAACATGACCGGCCGAGCTCGGATGTCTTTGGGACGATCAATGGATTCCCAGCATGAACAATGTCCACACATTCTGCAAGGCCGTAGTGCTGAGGCGAATAATCATTTTTCTGTGTCGAAAACATATCAGGCGTGAAAGCTGAGACAAATATAGCACTTACCCATTCCTCGAAGCGTTTATATGCCTCAATTGTGCTGGCTCGACCAGCAGAATTCCAACCCTTGTCTGATCTATGCTGGAGAGCATTCAAGCCTAGACGGACCTTGCCTGAATTTTTGGACGTGCTCGCAGTGCGGCCGGCCCGTGGCTCGGTAGTGTGCGGCCCAGCAGGAGATGCCTGTAGGTGAATAGGTACTGCAGTGGCGAAGTTGAGGAGGGCACTGGTGTGTGGTGAAAAGGCATTCCCTGTTCGTGCTGGGGGTCCTTCTTCTTCGGTTTTTGAGGGGGTGTATGAGGAGGAATAAGTCCCGTAAGATTTGCAGACGATGCGGTGTCTTTGCGTACTCCGCGGTCCTTATGGGCGGGCCTCCCGGCTTGGGGACGCGTCGGCTTGGTATAGAACGTTAGTAAAGCTCAAAAAGGCTCGAGGGAGAGGCTTACCGGTTTGGGCGCCAGTGCAGCGGGCATTTCGTTATCAGAGTCAGGCAGGGCCACCTGTCGAGGAAGGATGAGACTCATAGTGGGATGCTAAGACTCAGACTGACATGGACATGACGCTTTCGTGGTGGTGGCTGAACAAGCAAGGAGGCTGAGAACCGGGTTAAAATCATGAAGGAGATGTACAAACCGTGCTCGGTGGTTGAGGATTCGACTTGCGGCGTTTTTTCCCAGCAGTCTGGTCCCCGGGATGAGGCTAGAGTCAGAGATGATGAATTAAGTCCGCCGTGATGATGAGCCAAGTGGAATTACTTCAGAGCTCGCTGAACGCGCATGTTTGGGTGCATTGGCCATGGAAGTGAGAGTGAAGAGGCAGAGACACTGGACCAGGAAATCGTTTCAAATACGACTTGTTTGCACAGGTTACCGCTTATCCTGAGTCTTATCCGCGTGGGCTGGTAATTTGAAAAAAAATTGACGGGGACCGAGAATGGTGCGAGTGTAACCAGGAACGACTCAGATGAAACATGTCCTGTTGTCTCAGCCAGAAAAGGAGATCCAGTGATAATCTGGGCAGTATTCAGTCCCAATTAATCGGTGGGTTCCTGATGTAGCCGCAGAAAGTAGAATAGCCCAGCAAGATCCCTTGAGAAATGTATCAGAACTGGTTTATCTCATGATTGGCTTGATACAATGTCGAACTGATGAAGGAATTGACTGCAAGGAGTTCGAGCCTGAGTGGTCGAGAATGCAAGTGCATTTGCCAGCTAAGTGGGGTTGATTCAGTACAGAAAGCGAGTGAGTCAGGAACCTGAGTGTACCAATAGTTGTGTTGATTCAATAACAAGCGTCTCACAAATCGGGGTGAGTCAGTAACTAGGCCACGGAATAAGTTGGGTTGGATCAATAACTAGCCCACGCAAAAAGTTAGGTTGGATCAATAACGTGACCGCGCCAAGAATGGGGTTGATTCAATAACCGACACGTCTTCCAAGTGGGGTGAAATCCATAGCCTGGCCGTACATAAAATCGGGCTAACTCACTTTCCAGGCTCATCAAAAAAGTGGGTTGATTCAATTCCACGACAGTTGAAAAAAGTTGGGTTGCATCCATTAGGCGGAATTTGCGGGATCAACAAGAGCAATAGGCTCGATCAATACGGGCGAAATTGGGTTGAATCCATGTGAATAAAAATCGGGTTGGTTCACTAAGTGAGAAGTCCTGAAAACGTGCGGGATCAATAACCGGTGCAAGCGGGGTCCATACGTGAAAAAGGTGGTCTAGATCAGTAACTAGGCGTTCGTCACATCAATAACTTCAAGTCCGCGCTGAGTCAATAACTTTAAAAGGCAATAACATGTTTTGCTTAATTAATAAACTTGATGTCGGGATGTCGCGCCGAGGTTTAGGGCAGCCGTCTACAGCCTCATATTTGGTCCTAAGCGGGATATCTGGCGCGGCCAGAAGTTACATAGTAAAAAGCTAATTTCTTTGGACTGAGGCTCCTTTGAACACGTCGCGTTCGTATCTCCGTATTTCTGTAAATTCTGAACGACTCGGAGTGCCAACGGAGCGCGCCGGGTGCTTCAAGTTATCAGGGACCGAGAGGGGACGAGCATGGATGGTGTTTCGAGAAGCCTCACGCACACGATGAAGACTCTGCATCGGAAGAAAATACTGCTGCAGCCGAAATTTTAAAAGTAGGGCCAGCGCCTACCGCCAGAGCGATCGCAATAGACTCAGACTCGATTATAGAGCTTATTGGCATTTTCGTACCAACTCTGAAAGACCTGATTGGCTGCTCCACAACTTGCAGCCAATAGGAGTGCTCAAAAAATCTTGGTTGAAAACTGTCGATATGCTCTGAAAGCCGTAAACCAAGTCTACAATACTTAGCTAATCGTAATGAATGGGTTCAGAGGACATCCCACGTAGCTAAACGATCTCGAACTCCGGTTCTTCCAGCTGACGCTCAAAGTCGCTCTCGGCCTCGTTGTAACGGTTGTCCTGGTCGTACCAGAACCCAACGAGCTCCTTCTCGCCAGGAAACGTCGTCGAATCATCCTCGCTGAAAATCAGGCGCGCAAACTCCCACTCCTCGCCCAAGAACGCGAGGTTGCATCCAAAAGCGTCTGGGTCGCCGTCGCTCGTGAACAGCGACGACGACTGCTTCGCGCTGACGTGTGCGTCCAGCTCGGAGGGCCTGAAAGCGAGCAAGTAAATTACATGTGTTCGTGCAAACGGACGCGACGAACCTCGCCAAAACCTTGAGCACCTCCGCGCCCTTCGCCGCATCGACGAGGAAGATGTTGTGCGAGTCGTACCGCGCCAGCCCGTCCCAGCGGTCCTGGTCGGGGTGGCCCGCGCGGCTGTACTTCTTCACCGCGCGCAGCCGACTGTACCGCTCGTTCGCCGCGGGCCACCCGGACCCTGGGTCGATCTCCGCAAAGGTATGCGCGGAGACTAGGCCCTTGGCGCAGTGGTAGCCCCAGTCGTACCGGTTCACCCAGCACACGCGCGGGTTCTCGGAGCGCGTTTCCCAGGAGACGCCGCGTGCGAGAAGGAGCAGCTCGAGCGGCGAGTCGTAGGACGAATGGTAGGCGATCCACGAATCCTTGGGCGTGTCGGCGAATCCGTACCCGTTTACTTTTGCTAGCTACATAGAGAGGTCAATGGAAGGAAAGGCAAGTGCGGCAAAGCTACCTTCCAGACGCCGACCTTGGCGGGAGCGCGGTAGGTGTAGCCCTGCGTCAGAACGGTGCCGCTCGCGACCGCCTTGTCTTGGTCGGGGGTGGGGAGGTCGTGCGTGGAATTGGCGAGGCCCTCCATTATCGATGTCAACTGCCCCCATAGGAGCTCGCCTGCATGCACACCGTTAACAGAGGGATTTTCAAAGCACTTTAAGCATACACACCGGACGTGACCGTGAATGTCCCCTGGAGCTCTCTGACCACTGCAGGTTTGGCGTCTTTCCACTCGGGCTTGACAGGATCCTCTGGCTCAACCGGCTTCTCGTCTGATGGCGCGAGGCCCGACTCGCACTGGCCGAACCCAATCCACTCGAGTGGTTCGCCGGTAAGTCTCCAGCTCGTCCAGTCACGGCTGCGCTTCAGCTCGTTCACCGCTGTGGATATTTTGCATTCGCGTTTGTGTCTGTGAGTCCACGCATTCGTCTGGCATTCCTGGAGGACGGATCGTCAAATGGAGAGGGGCGACATAATGTAACCGTGCGTACCTTGCCGCAATACGACGCCCCAAGGCAGCGCGAGCAACGAAGGAGGGTGATTTTATCGGGATGTTCTTCCGTGCCACATTCCTTGCATTTCTGGGCGCAATCGACTGGTGTTTCGCTCTCGATATCATCGTTAATGCGGAGCAAGGTCTCCAAACTGCACGGGAAAATCTTTGGGAAAGAGGGAAAGATATCAAGGTCATTCTCGTCCCAACAACAGGCTGCTCACCTTGACGAACTTCGGGTGCTCCAAACGCAGCCCGTAGGTTCCATCGAAGAAATTGTGCATTTCTGCATACAAAACAGCGATGGTGTACCCGATCTTCACGCTCTTGCGGTCGAAAGTCGCGTCGTTGTCAAAGTAAAAAGCCACGCGGATGTATTCACCATCTTTGTCCTGGACGCCGAGAACGACGCGGGCGAAACTCCCATCCTTAACAATCTCTGCGAGATAGCACCAGTGATGGTGCGGGGGGTTGTCTTCGTTGGGAGAGTATGCCTTGTATGGCGCGCAATGCTTGTACGCGGGGAAGAATTTGGGATTCCGGAGATTGTTGGGCTCGAATTCCTTGACCTTGGGACTTGTGCGCTCTGGACCAAAATCAGGAGGCAAAGGTTTGAACTGGCGACGGAAACCCATTCTAGAGGGACAAGCAGAGAAATGCGAAGAAAAGGCGAGTCAGGTCTGTGGGAAGAAGAGTACGTAAGCGGCAAATGCGGCAAGCTGAAGCTTAATTACATAGCTCAACAACAAATGTGTTGGAGTTCAACTTCGACTGGTCAGCTTTCGAACTGTCTCGTGTGCCCATGATAATTACTGATTCATTGTTCAAGTTCAACACAAGGCTCCTAATTATTATTCATCAACATCTCATGGTTGAAAATTGAAATATCGCCGCTGTAACTCGTCGTATATGCTGCCAGTCTATGGCTCAGCGACTCATTCAGTGAGGTGGCCGACTACCGTGTTTATCCTCTTTTGGGCATGCCGGTAGAAAGAAATTCATTGCAGCACTCAAGGCAGCACTGGGACGTCACCTGAATTCAGCCAGGCTACCTCAAACGAATCGTAGGATGTCAGTGTGTACCTCCGATTAGAGACCCACAAACCCAGGAAATCCCAAGAAGGCATCTGACAATTGCCGATAAAACCTAAGGTGACCGACCTCACTCTCCTATGCGAAGAAGGGTTGTTCAACATAGAGGTTGATCGAAATTTCGCAGATCTTTGCTGCGCAGTGGAAATGAGGTTGGATTTTTGACAACATCGGTTTGTGTCACAGGCAGACTTCGGAACTGATAGTGCTTATGCTTGACATCGAATCAAAGGACTATAGCGGTACAACTCATTTTACTTGTGGTAATTGTCAACCGGGGCCTCGTGCTCGACAACCTTCCAGATCTCGTCAATCTTGGCCTTGGCCACCTCACCCACGGAGCCGTGCTTCAGCCAGGCCAGCGTCTCCGAGACTTGGGAGTGCCTGCTGGCGCCGAAGATCACCGCGTCGCCGTACTTCGCATCGACACCCGAATCAAAGGCCACCCAGCGGTAGGCGAGCTCCGCCCTGCTGCACCCGGCCTCCTGAGCCGCTTCTCCCCATAGATCCAGCGCCTTATAGTACGAAGGCTTGTTGTACAGACCGCCGTACAACCCTTCCATAGCGTCGCCCTTGGCGAAGCGGCCGGCGTCCGCATTGCCCTCGCGCAGCTGCTGCGAGGTCTTGGTCAACAAGCCCCCGGCGATGGGGCTGTAGACGTAGAATGCGATACCGAGCTTGCGCAGGAGAGGGATGAGGTCGGTCTCCTGCTTGCGGGCAACGGCACTGTAGTTGGCCTGATAGACTGTGGGCAGGGGGTATCCCTTCTCCTTGGCGATGTCATAGGCGCGCTGCACGTCGACGGGCTTGAAGTTGCTCAAGCCAAAACGCTTGAAGCGCCCCGCCTGGTAAGCTTCGCTGATACCCTTGAGCTGGTCCGCTAGATCCAACGAAGGGTCCGGCGCGTGGAGGTAGTACACGTCAACCTGGGTGCGTTGTCAGTCAAACCTTCAGCTAACGATCCATTCGCCGACATACCTTGTCAACGCCGAGCTGCTCGACCGACTCCTTCGCGAGCTGCGGAATGGCCTCGCCGGTGCTGCTGCCCGGGATGAAGCCGCCAGGCGCCTTGGTGTCGACAATGAAGCGCTTGCCGCCGCCCGTCTTGCCAATCCACTCCTCCGAATTGCCGTATATGCGCGCAGTGTCGATGGTGTCGCAGCCGCCCTCCTCCAGCAGCTTGTACAGCTTCTCGATGCTCTCCTCGTCGGGAAAGTACTTTTCGGGGCCGATGGGGTAGCCGCCAAAGACGGCCTTGACGTGCGTACCAGTCATTGTGAGTGAGTGGGAAATAGTTGTGGAAACGGTTGAGGTAAGACAACGAGATGAGATCAATGCGCTTTATAGTGCTCTAGAAATCGACTTACCCATAGAAATCAGCTTACCAAGCCTCGAAAGATGACAAAACCGATTGGTTATCCACACGTCTTGCCGAATTCCGCACAATCGGGTTAATAGGCTTACCAAGTTTCGAAAGATGACGAAACCGATTGGTCGGTTTCGGGCTCGATACTGATGTCCGAGTCAGTGGCCGATACTGACCGTCGATACTGAGCGGAGTTTGAATGCATCAGCCATCAAGTAACTGTGCGCGAGTTCGAAGCAGTCAGGTCGCGTTATTATTTTTTCACTTTTGTCACTTCGATTGAGGCTCCAACAAAGCCCTTTCACCTCGGTCGAGGTGCGGACATGGCATACATATTATCTACATCCTCAATATCCAAGTGCCTTTGACAGTGATTTATATAAACATTACCCCATCAAAGTGAGGAAGAAATCTCAACTTGCACACAGCGAGAACTCTACAAGGCAATATGCAGGGATGAATTCGTCCTAGAGACATGGTTCTTCGAGATCCATGTGATAGCAGGAAAGAACCCCCGGATGCAAGTAAATGACTGGAGTGCTATTTGTTCCCACAAAATTGGAAGCCTGCGCCCGCCAGCGTCATAGACCTCTACACCAAAAGGCAGCATAATCAACAACTAGTTGTTGACTACCGGCGGACTATATATGCTGTAAGCCAGCAGGCTTACACCCTTCCCCCCTATATTGAGAAGAGCCATACATAGGGCCACCCAAGGGCTTTTAAGGTACCACCACCAGCCGGTATTGAACTTGGACCCTGGGGTGGACTCTCCATCTTGGATACCACCACCAGCCAGCCTCAAACCCGGGCCCTGGGATGGGCTTACCATAATACCAACCTTGCAACAAGCTCACATGACCGCTCGACAATTCGCACCTCGCCTGGTTTGAACCCGCCCCATCATGCTGCTGTTGTTAGTTGTTGATTAAGTGGAAGCCTGCGCCCGCCAGCGTCATAGACCTCTACACCAAAAGGCAGCATAATCAACAACTAGTTGTTGACTACCGGCGGACTATATATGCTGTAAGCCAGCAGGCTTACAAAAATCTTGACACTTTTCACCGAGTTGAGAGTTGCGATGCACAGTAAATATATGATTGGTGGCATTTGGGAGTGTTGAAAGGCAGGTATTGTGTGCCCGACACAGGTAAGATTTGAAGTCGACACCAAGGCGACCATTCAGAAGAGGAGAATTGAACTGATGCGAAATTTGAACTCCGCTCAGTATCCATCGTAATAAAGTAAGCTTGTTTCAGACGGCCTAAAATGCTGATTATATTCCTACATGCAGAGACCGCATTTATAGATGTCTGAGAGTTTTCTTGGGAACTCTTGAGCCCAGAAACAATATTATTCTTGCTTTTTCTCAGTATCGGGCCTGCCACGTGCAATCGGAAGGGCCGCGGAAGCTCTCGCCAAATGAGGCCAAAGATCTCGTAATCACGTGCAATATTTTAGTATCTTTATTTTTTATTTTATTTTATTTTCGCCCACTGACACCAGTATCGAGCCCATTATCTATGGCGGTCAAAATGCACTTTTAATATTCCAACACTTTTTTTGACATTTGTTGACTTTCCGACACTTTTATTGTCAAATATCCCTATTTCCGACACTTTTATCAGATTTGAGACAGCCAATAAAAGTGTCGGAAAAAGGTCAGTTTTCGCGACACTTTTATTGACTGAATCTGACCTCCGACACTTTTATTGAGTCGAGACTTCCGACACTTTTATTGGGGTCAAAAAATTTTATCCTCGGATATAAGCCCTAGGTAGTGTGTGAGATGGTTCTGACTCGAGAAAGCTATGTAGAGTCCATGGAAGAGCAGGTATGGCCTTGTAAACAGGAATCAGTACCAGACTCGGTTGGCCTGCCAATCGAGCACCGGATCAAGACTATGACAGCCTTCCCACACTCCTCACGCGTGATGTTTCCATACTTACTCGAACTTGGTGCCAGTACAGGTGGGGAGGTTGGAAAAAAGGTCAAATGACACTATTAATTCCTATGCTACTGTCTCATAACTCAACCAATAGGCCCCAAAAATTTGAACCAACGTGATTCAATTGAGCTAAGGAGCGTGGGAAGGCTGTCATGGTCTTGATTCGGTGCTTGATTGGCAGGCCAACCGAGTCTGGTACTGATTCCTCTTTACAAGGCCATACCTGCTCTTCCATGGACTCTACACAGCTTTCTTGAGTCAGAACCATCTCACACACTACCTAGGACTTATATCCGAGGATAAAATTTTTGACCCCAGTAAAAGTGTCGGAAGTCTCGACTGTTCAATAAAAGTGTCGGAGGTCAGATTCAGTCAATAAAAGTGTCGCGAAAACTGACCTTTTTCCGACACTTTTATTGGCCGTCTCAAATCTGATAAAAGTGTCGGAAATAGGGATATTTGACAATAAAAGTGTCGGAAAGTCAACAAATGTCAAAAAAAGTGTCGGAATATTAAAAGTGCATTTTGACCGCCATAATTATCCAAAGGCGGGTCGAAAAGTTTTTTTCAGCCTCCCTGGAGCACCCCCCTCCACTTCCTATAGGGCAGGAGTTCCCACCCCTAGCGGCGGGCCGCGCCTCTGAGTCATGTGCGGGCTCACCGCCACCTCACTGCCACCTGATGCGCAGCTTCCCAATCCAGCCGACAATATAACCGCCTTCCTCAGTCAACCCCTGGGACACTCCAGGTGGCCTATAATATGCATCGGGTACAATTACAACAATAGACAGGTTGTGCACAAGCCATTTGAGCCATCAGATGGCTTTTTTGCAGTGCGCAGACCGATGGCTAATGGCTGATGAGTTTAGACCAATAAGTGTACAAGTCATCTCCAAATAGTGCTAATGAGAGTGGGCGGTGTCAAGAATGAACTTACCGACATCCTCCAGACACGGATGTCCCCGCAAAATTAAAATATCATGGACTGAAGTCTGGCTTTTGAACTTTTTGAGCACTGACACCTTATGAGGGTGTGGATGTGCTCAGAACGACTTGAGTAATTCACATTTAAGTTCAGGAATCAAAGCCATTTGAGCCATTAGCCATCAGTTTGCACACTGCAAAAAAGCCATCTGATGGCTCGAATGGCATGTGCGCAACCTGTCTAATGTTATACAGTCAACTCCCTCCTAACCCATATCCCTTATAACCCATAAACCTCTATAACCCATACTTTTTCGAGTCCACCATGTCCGTTCTCAATTAAAATCACTTTAAACCCATAACATTCCACTACCCCATAACCCATATGATTTTTGGGGTTCATAACCCATATGTTACCCAAAATTCTCGAGTTTTTGGTACCTGCACCACCTCGGAGACAGTCCGGGATCTGTTCGGCCATTGTTATTTGGTCGAATTATAATTTACGGCTAATGCGCCCAAGCTGTGCCGTTCCACACACACATATGCTCTGGGACGAAGCATATTTCCTCTGGGTTCGTTCTGTGTGAGTCTGAAATCTGTGATGTTGACGAGTCAATAGGAAGCACAGCAAGAAGAAATAATCATTTACTCATACTCGCCGCGCGCTCATGAATTGCTGGTGAAAAGATTCTTCCCACACCTGAAACCCTTTTGGACGAGGGGGACCTCTTTGGTGATGTCAACATCAATGCCAATGTCCATGCACCAGCACCTGCTGCTGACACCACTCCAGACCCAGTGATCGATGCAGAGGCAGCTCTTTCTCAGGTCTTGGGCGAGCTGCAGGAAGTCGGGGTGTTGCAGAAGAACAATGTGGTTGATATTGAGGATCTGGTCCATATTCCCGAGGAGCAAGTCATCAAAGATGCCACGGATGAAGAAATTTTCGAGACTGTGCAAAAAACACGAGCCAGGCAGCAGGATTGAGAGAAGACCGGGGGTGATGACAATGAGGAGAGCGATCTGAAACCCACCCGAAGAGAAGCCTTGCAGGCTGTGTCAACCTTGTGCAAATACATCACAGACTTGGATGAACCCTTTGCGTGGAAATTGGAGGGGATGTTGGCGACATTTGGCTGTGAGACACATTGTGAAGAGGCAAAAGTGAGGGTGGACACATCTATTACCAACTATTTCGTTCGTTCGTAGCTTTACATACCTATCTAATTTTTTTTCAGCATTGTTTTCTCGACCTCCCTTAGAACCCATAAGCTCTAATAACCCATACCCTGAGGTGTCCACCGAGGGGTATGGGTTAAGAGGGAGTTGACTGTACTCGGGACGGGGCTCCTGGGGTCTGACTATACTGCCTTGGAAAACTATTAGAAGGTGCCTTTATAGAAAATGCTCGGAGCGGGCTCGCCGTAAGCTTCATAATTCGCCGCCATCTGAAAGAAAATCAGCGAGGACAAAGAGACAGCTCGCACAGAGCACGCACATCATAAAAAGACTGCGCCCAGTCCGAGGCTGCCATCTGCAAGAGATTCCCCGGCATCCCAATGTTCGGATCGTCCGCCATCGAGTCCTCCATGTCGCAGATCGCTGCCGCAAACCCGTTGCCACCGCGAAACTTCCAGCAATCCTTCCCGGTCTCGCCCTGGTAGTCCCACAGCATGTAGTACTTGGTTCCTTGGTTCAATTGTGCGCCCGACAACACCACGCTGCCCGATTCGATCACATCTCGTTCGTTGGGATAGTCGGCAGAGCGCGCTTCAAAATATTACGCGCCGTGCAGAAACGCGCGCACTTTGCGGAAGGTCTTGGACGCGAGGGTAGTTTGCTCCTCGAGAGTATACGTTTTTGGTTGCTCCCTTGATTGGAGGTACATGTGTTAAGATCCATGAATTCAAGTTGATCTAGTTCGGCATTACCTATAAATATTTTCGGCGCACTATTACATACCTTTAGCCAAATATTTACGTCTCAGTTTTGCTCTACGCATTGCTGAGACATGAGTCATCGTATCTCTCTAGTTTCGTTCCATACTCACTGTAGTTTAGTTCCAATTCTCTTTAGGTATACTAATTGAGATTTGCTCTACGCATTGCTGAGACTTTCAATTCTCTTTAGAGTCTTACACTAAAATCTCGACTGGTTCAATATCCATTTCTCACAACATGGTGTTCCAGTAGTTGGAGAAAAAAAGAGGTACGGCTCGTGACGCGACGCGTTCGGGCAACACATCCAAACAACACTAAACTAATGTTCACCCTCACAGCCTTTAATTATTGCACTTTGCAGAAAAGTTGGCACAACACAAAACAACAACAAATTTGAGCGGATTTGACCGCCGAAAGTATTTGAATTGTTTCTCGCTCAATACTGGATGGATTCCTTAGATATTATATGTATGTAAAGTGAAAATGAAAATGAAAAGAGAAAGAGCGGGAAATAGACGAGACAAGACTAAATCAGACAAAGCGTCCTGTTGAGATGACAAACTGGAGAGTGGCTTTCGAGAGTTTAGGGTTTGAGATAGTCTCTCGTAGACAGACGCTACAAACGAAGTAGCTCGTACCTCGCATGTTTGTAGGTTTGAGAAGAGCTGTGCCGGGTGATTGCATCAGCCCTGGCATGTCTCAGTGGGAGGCCTGCGCGCAGATACACGGAACACCGAATGGGCATCAGCCGGTTGGACTCACAGTCACTCATGAGGGAGTGACTCACTGCCTCCGTTGCCGTCCTCAAGTTCAACGGCACCTATCGAACAAGTGCCGTTGCAGAGCCCCGTTCCGTAAGCTCCACGACATGAATTCAAGCCGCGAGCTGAGCTATATTTCTGATTCCACAAGTGAGCAACAGCCTGGTTTCCACTCGTTCCATAGGTGAGCCTTACCAAAATTCCAGTTCAATTTGTGGTCCCAAGACTAAGTTTCAACGAAGAAAGTTCAAACTCGCCGGGCCATGCCGTTGACCGCGCAATGCCATCCCAGCCCTCGGAGAGCACTCGCCGGGCAGCGCCAGTGAGCATGGTTCCATGAACGGTTGATTCAGACAGTGTGTTTCAAGCCCCGTTTTTTTTCTTTTCTTAGTGCCTTGGGTCAAGTTGAAGGAGTCCTTGTACATGCCATGCAATGCAGTGGCCCCACAGCCCAAGTGGAATAAGAGGGGCCAAGTGAGGATGCCGCATACGAACCTTTGTCCATTGACATTCTCACAGGGCCACAGCCTGTATGATGATATCCCTTGCTGCTGTCGTCCATCTTCATCATTTCAATTTCCAGTGAGGTACAATCAACATGAAGGGACAGGTTCGGGTGTCATGAACCAGTCAGGCCACGTATTGGGAAAAATCTGAAGAAATGCCAACAAGGTCAGGAGAGTGGAACAATGATTTCAGCAGTCATACCTGGCATTCCTTCTGTCGCGGCAAACTCGACACATATGGAATGCCTCCGGGAACATAGAGGTGCAGGGCCAAGATGAGTTTCAGGAGTTACCATGAGTTTTCTGTCTCTGGACCCAATAATGTCGTTCCAGCGCCACTATGACATGCATCTTACGGCGGAAATGAATGCTAGCAAATGGCTAGCAATACTCGCTAAACGGACAAATGCAAGAAAGAGATTTGCCAAGAGGTTGGTGGTGGCTGTGCGTTGTTACGGATGACCAAAATAGGACATGACTCACCTCAGTTCATTCCCGCTCCCGCCATGGCCTTCAAACCCGGAGGTCTATACTCACTTCAAACATTCAGATTCCTCTTCTAGTGAAGGCCATTCAAGTTTCACATCACCATGTGCACAGTCCAGTGGGCGAATGATTCATTCGTTCAATATTTAGATCGATGTCGGCCACGGATCCCTCGCCAATCTTGGACTGTAACAACCGCATATATACGTTATCTTGCCTACTGCTCCGGAGGGTCGCGCAGTCGTGAGAATCGGTCATAACTAAATCTCCGAGGCAAGAATGGCAGTGACTCAGGGTCCCATTCCTGGACTGATCTTTGTCTGCAGGCTTACTTGCTGGAATAATCTGACTCGGACTCGGATCATAACGGTGGCTGGTGGCTGGCCCTTTGTGTTCCACTGAAGCTTTGGGGCTCCATGAAACACAGGCCTCTCTTCTGACGTCTCTCGATGACAAAGTCTGGACTGCATGTCAAATCGTTTTTTCCGCCCAGGAACTGCTGTCAGCCGTCCAACTTTTCAGTTCAAAATAGCAAATGCCTGCATTATGTCCCACAGCTCTCTCGTCGCCGTGACCTAGATTACGGCGTACGACAATTTGCAATTTGGCATTTTCATTCCCATAATCCTGGGCCACAGGTCAACAGAGAGTTCCATTTGCGCTGTTCTCCCCGCAGTCGGCATAAAACTTTAAAAGCCTGCTTTAAGCTTGAAGATCCACATTCTCCCTCCCATCTTCAGATGAAAGTCGATATCATTCCTACACTCGCTTCTCTGAGCCTTTTCGCCGGCCTCATCTCTGGTGCTAGCGTGAAGGACGTCCGATCGTTACAACCAAGAAGGCAATCGTCCATGCTAATCAGTGACTTATTTCACGGTTTTTCTCGCCTTGAAACTAAAGGAGTTTGGTCCAGACCCTGCCGCTCAACCAGACCTGCCGACCATCACCGACGCCAAAACAGCGGCAGGTGCAGTCGGTTTGAACTTGACCAACATCCAGGGCGACATACTGTATGCTTACTTTAATATATCACACCCTACTTTGTTGATTCCGCTACACAGGATCGGGATGAAGAAGAACAAGGAGCTTTTCTTCTTCTTCGGCATCACCAACCCCAAAATCTTCAAACAGAAGCTCAAGTCGAACATCCTGCCGCTCATAACGACCACGACACAGCTGCTAAGTGTCTCCGCGCAGCCCGTGACTGCACGGAACATTGCGTTCTCCCAGACCGGGCTCATTGCGCTAAACGTCAAAGACTCGTTGGGGCGACACAGCGTTCGCTAACGGCCAGGCTGCGGATTTTGGCACTCTCGGCGACCCTGGTACAAGAACTGGGTCCCGCAATTGTTAGGAACGAAAATCCACGGCGTCATCCTCCTTGCGTCCGACACTGTGGATAATATTAACACCCACTTATATAATGTACAAGCCGCGCTTGGGGGCAGCATAACAGAAATCTACAGGCTGCAAGGAGCAGCGCGCCGGGCTCTGAGCAGTGAGTAGCGGCAATTTGACAGAAATTGATGGCATCACATGCCTTACGGATTTGGATGCCCTGCCAAAATCTGAGTCTCAGTGGACGGCTCTAGTATAAAATCAACGACCACTTCTATTGCACCATCGGCCCAAAAATGCTTTAAATTCATTCTACATGTATTCTTGGGAACAGATTTTTGGAGCTCAGCTCTGGTCGAAAATTGGCAAATAACACCCTTACAGAGCTAAATATCGGAAAAAAATTCCCACAATACATGTATAATGGGTTAAAAAATATTGGGCCTGTTTCTTGGACCATATTGAGTCCGTGGAGCGTATATGAGGCCGTCTGGATCACCGTGAAACTCGGACAAACAAAGCTCAATTTGCATGCCCTATGCTGAAACAAAAGCCCTGAAACTCACAAAAATTGCCAGAACAAATTTGAGCATTTACGCCCGCCCGCAGTTGGCCTATCTTATGGCGAAAAGGACAAAAATGTGCATGGAAGGTGCCTTGCCATCAAAAGGTCCCAATCAAGCTTAGTCAGGCACGATTTTAGAACCGCGCTTGCCGCTCATGAGCAGGGCCACGAACGCGAGTATCCTGTCCGTGGTGCTTGAATATCCGGTTGACTTTCCACCAGATTTCGGCTTCCTCTGGGATCTCGAACCCCGCTGTGGACGGGTTCCAAAAGCCGCTCCCGGGACAGGCGGTTGTTCCACGGGCGAGATCATCGTCGGCGAGACGGGCGACAGCGTCGCGCGCCTACATGGGCTAAAGATGGCTCGTTTCTCGTTTTCCGCCAGCTCAAGCAGCTCGTCCCCGAGTTTAACAAGTTTCTCACGGATCATCCGATTCGGGCGTCGGGGCTGACGGCGCGGCAGGGCTCGGACCTTCTAGGGGCGCGTATGGTCGGCCGCTGGAAGAGCGTAAGGTCGTCTTTGAGTGAATCCCTCTGCCCCCAGAACTGAGTGCTCGCTAGGGGGCGCCAGTGTTCCTGGCACCGCTCGTCGACAACCCAACGCTCGGTGCGGATCCGACCCGGAATAACAACTTCACGTATGCAGAGCCAGGAGAGACGACTGCGAGCATGGACCAGACCAAGTAAGTTGTAGTCGCCCTTTAAGCTGATTACGGTGTTTAATTTTCAAAGATGCCCGTTTTCGGCGCACATACGGAAGACGCGACCGCGCGCTGATCTAGGACTGCCAGAGAGTCAGTCGAGCATCCATCATATGTGAGAGGCGGGATTCCATACGGGCCTGAAGGTTGGTTTCTTCTCTAACACCAGTGTCGCCGGAACGTGACCTAAATGTTTTAGTTACGATCGGCGAGGCATTGCTGAGCACAACCCTGATTGAACGCGGGCTTGCATTTGGTGCGTTCTCTAGCAATTCCACTTGCTTGACACTTATGGTGCGATCCAGTTGCATATCAATCAATATAGGTACGTCTCGCCTCTCCAGACAAATGCTTCAAGAGTGCCAACTCGTTCTTCTAAGGCAATGGCTTCCAGTTTCTACAAAGCTTTGGGCCGATAATACCAAGTAAGAGCTGTTTACTATTCATTTCAAATTCCGCCAATGTTTGAGTCGTGCTCAATTGCCGCAACCGTAGCTTCGTTCAGGGCAACGTCGGGTTCGATCCTATAATCGGTATGCCTTGTATATGCAGTTTAGAGTAGACAATCTCACGGGTATCATCTCTAGGCGCTAACCAAGGCGCTCAGCGCGTCGTGAACGGCCTCGACCCCACAAACTCCTCGCGCCCAATCACGCTCGCTACTGGCAAGTTCATTTACATACTTAACTATCTGGTGTTTGGGGAACTGACTGGATATGACGGATGCAGATTTCGTTGTGTCGCGGGGCGGGGAATACTTTTTTTCGCCCTCGTTGTCGGCGATTGCAAACACTCTTTCGATTGACGGATTCAGTGCTAATTACTATTAGCTAATGGGTTGAATGTATATAGATCTTCCTGAAGACTTGGAAATAGTTGGTAGGATACAGGATTCATATAAGTCAGTACATATAACTGGACAATGGCGGATGCTACGCGTAGCTTCACGGGCGCCTACGTGGCCAGGAACCGCGAACCGACCCGTACAGCTTCGAAACCACCGTCTCGCCTGACGCGTCCCTCACGGGCCTCACCACGCCAAGCTCGTGCATACTGGCCGGACAACCAGGCGGCCCCGTACACCGTTGCTACCATGGGCACCTAAGCGTCCTTCAGCACGAGCTCGTCCAACTGCGCCACGAAGTCAGCCCTCTCGAGCGACATCGTCTTCAGGCTGCTGCTGAATACCGCTCGGGTTTTATCTACTGATACAGTGTGTTTTACTGCAATGAAATCCTGTTTGATATTCAATACGGAGGCCACCGTATAAGAGAGCCCTGCCACGGAGGTGCCATTGGCACCGCGGCAAGGGGGTGCGGGCCGGTCAAGCCGGAACCTAGGGCTGGTACTGTACTATTAAGACCGAATGTTCACACTATGTCACTCGTCACTGAAGGTGTTCACTCTTTCGAGTGTTCATTTCTCGGCAATCATCATCAATTACCATATCTGGATGCCGGGCGAGAATTTTTTTGGCCTATTTAGGTCTCGAGACCTCAACGTCACCGTCACCTACGTCCCAAATGTTCAGTTCACGGCCCTCCGTCACCCGTCACCTGAACATTTGGTCAGAATAGTACAGTAGTTAGGTCCGGCCACCAGGCCAGAAAAAAAAATTAATGACCTCGGAGAAATGGGCCAATCACTGCCCCGGGTGTCATCTGGGACATTACTAAATGGTCCACTACCTCTAGTTAGGCCCCGATAATCACTGCGTTCCGGGGCCCCCAGAGAAAAAGGCTGTATCCTTATGATGAGGTATGTCGAGATATCTAGACACATGTGCCTACATATCTAGACGCATGTGCCTACATATCTTGGCATACCTCGGTAAAGGGACACAGGCTCTGCCTCCGGGGCCCAGGAACGCAGTGAATGTATTTTATTTCGGTCCTGGCTTTTACGGGGACTTTCGGGCAGCATAATTGGACCAGTCCGACCAGATATGATCCGACTTGGCCTCAAATTTGGGTCCTTCAAATTTCAACCCGTGCTAAAATATTGAGAATCTGAGTTTTGCACATTCATCTGTCGACCAATCATAATCACCTCAAATTCAAAGAACGGGCCGGGTTCAACCTGAAGCTACTACTACTATTACTATTGAGTCGGTGGGCAAGAACTCATTTGGTCAAAATCCTGACGAGAGTCTGTGCGAGGAGAATTCGATGCTGTACAGGATGTGATTCATGTGAAAGCAGCGATAGCCACGATTTGATGGTGCCTCTATGGTGCGCTTCACTTAGTCACCACCACAACTTGACTAGTCCCAAAATCGGCCGAAGGTCAGTTTTTTCTTTTTCTTGTACTGCGCCCCATCGTCATGTACATTCATACATTCAATCAATCACCTATGACCCATACTGTAGAATGCCCCCCCCCCCCCCAAAAAAAAAAAAAAAAAAAACTATCTCTCTCGCACAGAAATAGTCATGAAATTACAGTTGAACAAGATTTACCGCCTGAATAGGGAGTTAAAATGTTGAATTACAATTCCAGAAAATTAGTTCTGGACAATTTAAGTCCTGCAGATGTGTTCTAGATCATATCTGGCAGCCGGTTGGTCGTTAGGGCACGTGCGCACGTTAGGGGGCTGTTGTAGTAGGGAAGGCCCCCGGTCACTGGGTTGAAAGCGGTCCGGGATAGAGTAAATCAAGCCCTCAAAATGACCCCTATCTCGGTCCGCGATATAGAGTAAGACAGTCCTGAAAGGGGCGATGTCCGTCCTACATAGAGTAAATCGCGCTCTGCACGAGAATTTTTTTTTTGAAACAGTACCGTGGGCGGCGGCCGCCGGATATTTCGTGCGACAAAATGTAGTATGAATGCTTAGTAGAGGCCTAATTAAAACTACCGGAGGGCTGGAGAGCTGTTCAATGTGCGACGGAGTAGCGCCAGAGCGAAAAACAGAGCGAAAAAATTGGACCTCAGAAGAAAATAATGCGATTTTTACGACCTCTTGGTCCGAGTTAGAGTAAAACAGACGCCGAAAGGCAAATTTCCTAGAGTAAAACAGCGATTTTTTTCGGCAAAAAGCGGACCGCCTTCAACCCTAGTGACCGGGGGCCTAGTAGGGAGTCCCAATTTAGGCGATGCAGATATTTATAGCTCAATTTTCAAAGAAATAAAAATCTGACTTGTCAAAAAAAGTTGCCCCTTGTTAAACTGAGCACTTTGACTAAAAGTGAAGCGCAGCATAGACCGGCCAACGTGGGAAGATTACCCGATATGGGCATCACGTGGTAGGTAGGTCCGCCGAAGAGCGGTTTCAAACAAAACGGCGCAAGGTATTTTTTTTTTTCTAATCAGAAACCCCTTGTTTCTTCCCACTACCACTTGCTTTCGCCCTCGTTGACCGTGCGTCTCTCAGAGAGCCACATACGGCTTCAAATAGGATAGAATCCGAGTAAGGAAATCAGTCAAGTATTTCTCCTAGGGCTCTGTTTTTTATTCTGGTTTATAAACATGTTTATAAACAGGTGTTTATAAACCAGTTTTTATATGGTCAGGCCAGAACACCCTGTTTTTAATTCAATGCTGTGCTCAGCAAGGCGAATAGTGCATGAAGTCCTCAGCTTTGGGTTTCCTCTGAGCTAAATCTAGCGATTATAACGAATTATTCAGCCAGTTTGGCCTAGAATCTGCCTGAGATGGTACCCATTTACCCAAGGATAGGCATTACTTGTTCGATGAAGTGGCATACTCGTCGAGTCGTGGTTGAATCCATAAATGACGGATTCCATGTGCTGGCGAGGGCAAAAGCGCGAAAAATCACCCCAAACCGCGCTGTTCAGATGTTTTCATGGAATTTGCGGGAGTGTTTTTAAACACGTTTATAACACCCTGTTTATAAACGAGGAATTAAAAACTGTTTATAATTGGCGGGGGAATTATAAACAGAGCCCTATTTTCTCCAGATTGCCCAGATTCTGACAGATTTTT
>JARJLE010000634.1:0-23583 GCA_029289555.1 Mycena latifolia | reverse complement strand
TGGGTGGCACAGACAGGTAGATAGGCTCGAATCCAGCCTGTCCGTGAAAGCAAAGCTTGTCGCTATCAACAGACTTGCCTCCATAGACAGTCACTGGTCTAACAGGTAGCCGAGAAAGCTAAGCGCGGAAGCAGTACAACGCTGATCTGGAGAAACCATTTGTTTTGCGAATAGAATGCAGACATGAATCCGCCGCTACAGGGCCTTCCTCGTACCTGCTGACTTGATTAACGGATGCCCATCCCATGATTGGAAAATGGTCTCGACGAGCACGTTCCATGATCCAGGCTCAAGTTGAAGGAGCAGCTCTCGCAGAATTCGTCGAGGAATATGGCGGCAGATTCACGAGTTGGCGGGTACAACAACTTGACCATTCGGGTTGGACTGCTATGAGAGACGCTGTCGTCGATAATATAGCCGTGCTGTATCGTTAGAGTATGGTTCCAAGATACACGTTTATCGAAGGATGAAGGAAGCTCGAGCGCCCGCGGGTGAAACATAGCCTCACCGAAGCACCAAAGATGTGTGGAGTTGACATAAACCTGACGCTCCAGTGACGAGAAACAGATGCTCGCAAAGGGGATACACACAGGAACCCGAGCGATAGTCCACTGACAGGCAAGCTAATTGAGAACTGCAGCATTTAATAAGCCGTGAATTTTTTGTATTGCTTATACCAAAACGACGCGGGTTCTTGCGATTTGATCCCTCGGCGGTGTGAGGGACGCTGAGCTGCAAAGCATGATGAATGATGATCCTAGAAAGCGGTAGAAAGTGGTAGAATCAAAAATAGCTGCCCCAAGTAATGGCGATGTCCGCTTGATTGCAGGAGAGCATATCTGAAAGCGATGCGGCCTTGAACGATCCGGGAGAGGAAGAGAAATGCTAGGGAGAGATCGATAGCTGGAAAGGTTCTGCGAATAGCTCCAGGATCGGCCTAGGATCTCGTAGCGTGAACGCTCTCAAAAGCATTAGAGCCCATTTCCCATTTACGAGGTGATTCTCTGGAAGTCTAAAGAGCACGGGGCCAAGCAGTTAGAGGAGAACTTCGATCAAGTGTAGTTGGTGTCACATGACTCGACGCGCCTCCGGCATCACCCAAGCACACGCAAACACCCTCCTCCTCTACCTTCATGAAGCAGAACCAAAATTCTCACCGAGTGACATTACAACCGGGCTACGCCGGCACACCTCACACATAATAAGGAAATAAGTAAGTAAGCAACTAAGTAGATCAGCCATATGTAGCAGCAGCACGGAGAGGAGAGACGAAACCAGATGATATATGCGAGAGATAGAGAGAGAAATGACGAGACCGAAACCGAAAACGGAAACCAGAGCAGCGATTAAACAAAGAAGACCCGATGCGCGGTATATCGCGCAGCGTCCCCATCCCACCCCAGTCCGTCCTGCCCCTACGCGCACAGCGACAATATCGCCCCTGTGCGCTTGCGCTTGCGCGGCGTGCGGCCTACTAGCGCGCGTGGCGCGGGTATCCGCTGGGGTATCGAGGGTATACGCAGACCAGAGGCGGGCGCTGCCGCCGCCAGTCTAGTCCAGTCACTCAATCAGAATTGATCAGTCGATCCTGTAGCCCGTGCGCTCACGATCCTGCAGGCCAAGAGCACAGGGGGCACGGGCTACAGGATCCCGAGTCCTTGAGTGCGTTCTGCAGGATTGTCTCCTTCACAGCAGCGAACACGAGTCGGATGTTCTTCGTGTTCGTCGCCTGCGTCACGCTGCATTCCCGCAACATTCATTAGCACTCTTACAGACAGACGGAGACGAAGTGGCGAGGAAGGGAAGGAGGGTAGGGAAGGAAGAGGGGAGAGGGAGGCTACGCACTGCGGGTACACAGTCAACTTCGCCCGGTTCTCCTGCATGAATTTCCACAGGATGTACTTCGCCGCCTTCTGCAGGTCGTTCCCGCCCGCGTACTCGGGAAGTAGCGCCCCAGCGGGATCTTCGGCAGCTTGCGCTTAAACACGTCGATCTTGTTCAGGAAGAGGATCACGCTCGTGCGGAGGAACCAGCGCGAGTTGATCACCGACTCGAAGAGATAGAGCGACTCGCGCATGCGGTTCTAGAAAGCAAAGGGCGTTAGCGGGGGGGCGAGCGGGGACGCGAAGATGAAAGGAGGAAAAGAAGGAAAATGACGAGAGAGATGAAGGCGCCGCACTAGGATCGCTGAGTAGAGCGTCCGCGGAGCGGAGACGTTGGGAGCTCCCACTAGAGGATGGTACGAGAGCACGTCACTGGTGTGTGGCGAAGCCCAGCACCTCACGCGCAAGATACACCGCCGGCTGAGGAGCACCGTGGTAGTGGCACGGTCTCCTGCAGCGGCGTCACGAGGCGCTGCCTAAACGCTACTCTTAGCGTCCGTGCGCCAACGAAGTCCGCGAGGACACTCTCTCCACTCCTGCGCTCCACGACACTCGACGTTGCCACCATCCACCCACCCGCCCATCGACGCTCGACCGCCGCCGTCCTACTTCACATTGACACCCGCGCCTGCACATCCACGGCACACTCCGCTGCTCCAAAATACGCTGCGACAACCGCTGGACAACGAGGCCCACTGCATCTCCCGTCCCTCTTTACGCCGCCCGCGCTCACAATCGCGCCTACCCTCACGGGCTACGCTGCCGTCGTCGCCTCCAGTCCTGCCGACGACCTCCGTGGCGAACGCCAACGCGCTGTAGCGGCAGAAACGCGACGCCACCGCCCCCCGGAACACGTCGGTACGCCAGCGCCGCCTTTCTCCGCGTCCAGCGCACACCGTTCTGTACGGTACGCGGCACATGCCCCCTCTCGAGGAGTACGCAAACACCTCTCTCTGCTTCGGCTTCCGTGGCCCTCCGTTCTGTCCGCGACTCCGCGTCGTGCCCGATGCGCGCGAGCCTACGGCACCGTCGCATAGCGCTCGAGGACGAGGATGGGGTGAGGAGCACCTCCACGTCTGGGCCTGCAGAACACAGGGCGCGGCGCCCCACGGATGCACACATCGCGGTGGTCCGATTCGATCACGAAGGACGCCAGCACCTCCATCGTCGGCATCCGTGCCCACTACTCCATCCGAGCGCATAGTCTGGCTCAC
Organism: Mycena latifolia; assembly: GCA_029289555.1. Classification (NCBI taxonomy): domain Eukaryota; kingdom Fungi; phylum Basidiomycota; class Agaricomycetes; order Agaricales; family Mycenaceae; genus Mycena; species Mycena latifolia. The sequence goes on along the minus strand of JARJLE010000634.1, from coordinate 20,486 downwards.
GCCGTACCCCAGGCGCACACATCGCGGCGGCACGAGGCACACGCCCTTCGAGTAGCGTCGCGCCCCCCGAAACCGCGCGCTCGAGAAGCATTCGAGGAGCCCGCGGGCAACTCCATCCGGCATAGTCGCGCGGGCAGTACTCTTCCTGCGCCTCCGTATCTCCCCTCGCCTGCCGCGCCCACCACTCCTCCTGCTCGCACACAGCACGCCGCTCCGCAACCCTCCAATCGCTCCTCAGAAACACCGCTATCCCGGGGAAGACCGCGTCCTCGAGACACCGCCAACCGCCGAGGCTGCGCTGCTCCTCCGCGAGGCGTATCACCCCGCCACGTTCCGCATCCACCCCCCACTCCTTGGGCTCGACTGCAGGACGTCCGCTCACCCCGCTCTTCCATCTCCCCTCTCCAAAAGCCAAACAGAGAAAGAATCGAATAGAATAGAAAAGTACACGCACCACTCTCCGCTCTTCCTCGAGCACCTGGTCGTACTCGCTCAGCGCCGTGCAGAAGATGATGCTCGTGACGCTGCAGGGGCCGTTTGTCAGTACGAGATACGGACGGGGGGTAGATGAGATAAAAGAGAGATGAGGGGGAAGGGAGAAAGGTAGGGGCGCCCCAGCAGGGATGGGGGCGAAGGGGCGACGCAGGAGGCGCACGACGGGACGAAAGCAGGGGCTCCGCCACTCGCCTCACGGCTCCGCGACACCGACGCACGTGGACGTCCTCGCATCGCACGCCCTCGCCCTCCGCGGGACGCCCCACGCCGACGCCGACACCCTCGCACGCGCTCCCGAGGGCCATCCACCAGCCCCTCCCTCTTGCCAGCGTCTCCACTCTCACTAGCGGCGCTCTCCACGGGGCCCTCCGCGGGGACCGCCCACCACATCGCGCCGCGACTACGCCTCCCCCGCGCTAACCGACCGCTCGCGTAGCGTCTGCGTTCTCGACAGCGGGGCCTCGAGCGGCCCTGTCCGCCGAGCACGGCGCCACGTCAGCAGCCCAGCCTCGGCCACACGCTGCCTCTCCACTCGACCACGCCGACGACTCTGCTCTACATCGTGCCACGCGAAGGACAGGCTCCACCACAACCGGCGAACGCGTCCGCCGCTAATACACCGCCGTCTCCGATGGGCTACGGGGCGGAGAGCGGGCGCTGCGGAGGTCCTTCCACTCCCTCGTGTAGGCCGCCATTATGAGCGCTCGCAGGTGCTTATGTTGGTGTGTTGGTGGCCGTGCGTCTCGCTCCAGTTGTTGGCCGGGCGTCTTGCGGTCGCGGAGTGCATCTCGTCCTCGGCAACGCCCCACTCGACTTCCAGCGCGTCGCTCCACCCGGACTCAGAGGGTCCCACGTCCTCGCGGGGAGGATGCGCGCCGAGACGTACAGGCCCTCCACGACGGCCTCCACGGCGCCCTCGCGGCCCACTCTCGCCAGTGCCCCCACTCCTGCCAGCGGCGCCCTCCACGACGCCTCCAGAGGGAACAGCTCGCAGCAGCCGTGCGCCCGTCTCCACATCGGCTCACCACACCGGCTCTCCGCGCCCGACTCTCAGCCCTCCTGCTGCCACGGTCGCGGCGCCCTCCACATACCGCGTCCTGCCCGGCCCTCGAAACACCGCATCCCCTGCCGCCTCAGGAATAGGGCAGCCTCGTCTCCCAGCAAGAAAAAGGGGAAACATCGAAGGAAGCGAAGCAGTGGAACGGAGAAAGGGGAAAGAGTGAGCAGAGGGCAGAGACGCACCTCTCAAAACAATGTATCCACTTCTTCCGCTCCGAGCGCTGCCCGCCGACGTCGAACATGTGGATCCTGTCCGTGATGTCAGCATCGTACGCATTTGCTCGTTCGCAGAGAGAAGAGGTTTAAAGGGCGGAAGATATGAGAAAGGGAGAGCAGAAGCAAAAGATGATGGAGAAAGGAGGAGAGAAGCGGTGATAAGAGGCGCAGTGGCGTGTAAAGGAGCAGAAGGCAGAAAAGAGGGGAGGGAGCGAAGGGGACGCGGAATCCGGATAAGATGGAGCGCGCGCATCTGTCTCTGCGCCCGGGAGCAGGACGGACGACGGGGACGCGGGGAGGAAAGGCGAGCACGGGATGCAGGGAGGACGGGGACGGTGCAGACGGGGTGGGGGAATGGAGTGTGTGAGGACGTGGAGGGGATGCTGAGAGGACGGCGCGGGAATAACGAGCCGGGGGAGGGGAGGGGAGGGGAGACACGCGCGGAAGGCGTGGGGCGCGCAGAAACGAGGGCGCGGACATCGGGGACGCGAATGGAGCGGCCAGGAACAGGAACAGGCAGAAAAGGAGGGGGAAGACGGACGACCAGGGACGGGAACGGACAGGAACAGGAACACAGAGAAGGAATGAATGAGTGTGGACGGAGGGAGGTGTGAGGCGGAGGACGAGGACGGAGGGGAAGTGAGGGTGGAGCGGGATAAGGGCAAGGAATGAATGGGTGCGGGACGACGACGGTGTAGGGACGGGGACGGGAATGTGGACGTGGACACGGACAAGGAAGAGCGAAGAAGGGAAAGACGGGGGCGGGAGGGGATGGGCAGATGGCGCGCAAGAACGAGACGAGGACGAGAGTGGGAGATAAAGGCGCGCAGGATAGAACGGGAGGAGCGAGGGACCGTATGCGCGCAAGGGAGGGCGCGGGAATGGGGGCGCGGGTGGGAATGGCGCGGACGGAAGGGGAAGGAGAAGGACGTGATCGACGGGTCGAACGAAGGAGCAGAAAGGCCGGAACGCGATGACGGACGTGGGCGTGCGGGGGACAGGTAGAGGAGGGGGAGATAGGGAAGGAGGGTGCACCGGACACGTCTGCGTGGAGTGGAGGACGCGTGAAGTGGAGGACGCATGAAGGGAATATGCGGCGTCCACGCAAGGGGAGTGTGGGAGAGGGAGGACGACGACGGAGGCGCGGACGACGCGTCCGAAGGAGAAGAGGATCGGGGAGGGAAGATGTGGGGAATTGAATTGGATATGGATCCGGACAGGAGCGCGCGCGTGGCAGAGGACGAAGGCGCGCGATGCGAGGGACGGCATGGGGAGTAACAGACGGGCGGGCAGACGGTACCAAAGGGAGGGGGGAGGAAGACGATCGCGCGGCTGCGAATGGGGGTGGAGGGAGATGGACGAGAGGAAGAGGGAGGAGAGGAGGGGCCGTCAAGGAGATGCGGGGCAACAGGAGGCGTGATGCGGGGTAAGGGGTACGGTTGTCGCAAGGTACACGACACGAGCAGAAGAGAAGAAGAAAAAAAGAGTAGAAAAATACGAGACTCACGACAAATCCCCCATCCAAAACCGCGTCTCGATGATCGCGGTGCTCTTGGCGCGCGCGCGGAGGACGTCCTCCTCGGAGGGGACATACGTCGGGTGCGCGATGCGGTGGATCGAGGCGAAGAAGCTGTAAACACATCTCATCAGTATCGCGCTCTTCACATATACAAGGAGAATAGAAAGACTCACTATGACGCGCTGTCCATCAGATAAAACTCCGCGGGGTGCTCGTCCACCACCCGTTCCACCGCTGGGACGCGCGCGACGTGGAAAATGGCGTCCGCGAGCGCGGGGGTGAGCACCGCGTGCGTCTGCGCGAGCACGTCCGCCGCGGCGCTCGGCACGCCCTCCGATGTGGGCGGCCGCGCGCTCACGCGCCCCGTCGGGATGCCCCCGCCCTCCCTGTCCCTGCCCGGATCGCGCTCGCGCTCGGATATCCGCGTGAACGGCACGGGGTCGATCCCGACCTCGATCTCCCCGTCCTCGCCCCCCTCCTCGCTGCTCCCCTCCTCCTCCCCCGGCAGCGCCGGAAACGCCGCAAGCAGCCGCGCCGCATACACCCCCTCCGCCTCCCCAAGCTCCCCACGCCCACTCTCCTTACGACCCGTGCGAGCGTCACGGCGGAGTCAAGCACGTTCTTGTAGATAGTGGTGCGGAACTCGGCGCGCGCGCGCGTGTCGTAGCCCGCCTGGTGGATGATCTTCATCTGCTTGACGATGGTGCTCTTGCCGGACTCGCCCGAGCCGAGGAGGAGGATCTTGCACTCCTTCTTGTACCGTTTGGAATCTTCGTGGATCTGCCGGTCGATGGCGTCCGAGCGCGCTTTTTCGGTGCGCGAGTCTTTCGAGACGGGTTGGCCCATGGGTGAGCCAAGCTATCGAGGTGCCAGGTATCAAGGCACGGGTGTCCAGGTATCGAGGCTCGAGTGCGTGAGCCGAATCCTCAGAAGACGAGTTATCGAGTACTCGAAGTCCAAGAACTAGAGGATGCCGAATGCCAGAAGAGATCCGAATACAGAGATGACTCGACAGCAGCACGACAGCAACACAACAGCCGCAGCCAACTAGCCAGTCCCTACGATGGCTACCACCGACGCCGGGGTTCGTGGTGGTGGTGAGAGCAAGTCGCAAGCGCACCGCACGTCCACCACCCGCCTGTGCGACCCGGATCCGAGTACTTCACACCACGTGAATCTCGTGATGTGCATTTTCCCTTTTTGGGCTTCGGACGCTATAGCTACTAGCGTCTAACCCTCTTTCTCTCCCCCCACAACTTACAAGCACAACGAAACCTTCGAGGTTCTACGGGCTTCGTCTTCGTCTGACCCCTCACCTCAGGGACACTCTGCGTCTCACAAGGCCCCAAGTCCAGGTCCACTGTGAAAATTCAAGACCCCTATCAATCCCGCCAATCAACGAACAACGCCACCAATATTTTCGTCGCAAAGGCGCCGGAGCGCCAATCTGTCTTCCTTCCCGCCTTTCCCCGCTGCGTGTCGCAACTCCGGATCCGAGCTCGCAACTAACACCGACGCGTTTGGCCTCTTGTCCCTCGACTCGATAAGCAAGCCTCGTTGGCGACCTGAACTTCCAATAAACCTGCCAATCACGAAGCGCCGACGCCACCGAAATTTCTCCCAGTGACTGGCGTCTTTCAATCTGTTATGATTCTAATATGAAGTTTAATTGCTGTCTCTGAACGTTAACTCAACATCTGTGCTACTCCATCTGCATCTCCGCTGCGCTGCTGCGGTATGCCGTAACTCGGACCTACTTGTCTACCCCTCACGCTGTGTTTAACGTTACAATCCCAACCTTGAACCTCCTCAAGTTCGGAGGCAATAATATATCGCGAATCAAACGGGCGCCACAACGACCTTCTCGAAGCTTTTACTTCAAGTTGTCTCAGTTCGCTTGATTCTAGATCTGACTAGATCTGACTGCCCATTTGAATTCATTCAGATCTCACCGAGCTCACAGTTAGCAAAAAAAGGCCCGGTAGCGGACGGTTTCCGCGCTTGCTTTCAATTCTTGGGTTTTCTCCGATTGTGCGGGAGTGCTCGTTCGACTCGAGCCTGGGCCATTCTTCATTCATCTCCATTTTTTTCTCTGCCTCCAGGAAAATTGTTGATCAAAGGGAGGTCAAAAGGGATGGAGAGAAGGTCCGGTAGCGGATCGTTCGCACCTGCACTAGCTCCACTGTTGGGATTATAGTATGCAGAGGGTGCTCGTTCGATTCGAGCCTGGGCCATTCTGGAATGCAGGAATTTCTTTTTCTTACCCAAGCTCACAGATGGCAGAAAGAGGCCCAGTAGCGGACGGTCCGCGCCTGCACTCGATTATGAGTTACGAGGTTATTAAGAAGTCGGCAGGAGCCGCTCGTTCGACTCGAGCCTGGGCCGTTATCCGTCGCTCCCCCTCTTTTTTGGGCGCAGCAGAAATCATAGAGCTAGAGGAGTTCGCAGGGATGAGAACAAGGCCCAGTGGCGGACGGTCTGCGTCTGCGTCCCATGCATCGGGGTCAATGAAGTCAGCAGGAGCGCTCGTTCGACTCGTGCCTGGGCCATTCTTCGTGGAGCGTGTTTTTTTCTGGCTGAGTGGAAAATTGCTAATTCACCCAAGCTCACAGATAGCAGAAAAAAGGCCCGGTAGCGGACGGTCCGCGCCTGCTTTCAATTCTTGGGGTATCTCGATTTCTGCGGGTGTGCTCGTTCGACTCGAGCCCGGGCCATATGTCGGTCCCTCGGTTTTTTCAAATGCGGAGCAAAAATGCCTGGGATAGTGAAGGCAGAAGGGAGGGGAGGAAGGCCCGGTAGCGGACGGTTCCGCACCTGCATCAATTTGCTTGGGAGTATGCAAGTCAGCGGGACGCTCGTTCGACTCGAGCCTGGGCCATTCTTCATGTACGTCTTTTTTCTTTTTTTTTGGCAGGGCAAAAGTCGCTAATATATCAGAGGTTCTTGTTCTCCTCGAGCCTGGGCGATGCGCTCACGGTTTTAAAACACGGGGAGAGTTTTGCAATGGAAATAAATGGTGCATAAATGCTGGGTCCAAGGTATGCAAAGCAAGGCCTGGTAGCGGGCGGTTTCCGCGCCTACGTCCAATACGTCTGCTAATTCCATATGCAGGAGTGCTCGTTCGACTCGAGCCTGGGCCATATTGCTTGTGTATAGTTCTCTTTTTTTTGAGTTTGCGCAAAAGTCTGATTTACCCAAGCTCACATGTACCAAACCAAGGCCTGGTGGCGGGAAGTCCGCACTTGCTCACAAACCACACTTGAGAGAAAGTCAGCAGAAGACACCGAGGGTCCGAGACTCGGCCATTCTGGAGTATAAGTATTTCTTTTGCCTTCAGCTGGAAAAATTGCTGACTCACCCAAGCTCACAGATAGCAGAAAAAAGGCCCGGTAGCGGACGGTCCGCACCTGCTGCGGATTAGCTTCATTTCTGCGGGATGTGCTCGTTCGACTCGAGCCTGGGCCATAGGTCTAGGATATTGACTTTCTTTCTTTCTTTTTTTGGCTATGGAAGATTCTGAGCTATCCGAGTCTGTAAAGAAGATTAGAAGGCCCGGTAGCGGACGGTTTCTGCACCTGCATCAAGCGGTTTGCTTGGGAGTATGCAAGTCAGCGGGACGCTCGTTCGACTCGAACCTCGGCCATCCATGTCTTCCACTTTTTTTTTAAAATCTGTCTGCGCAAAATTCTGATCTAGAGAGGGTGGTAGGAAGGGGAGGAAGCCCCGGTAGCGAACGGTCCGCTGCCCGCTTCCAATTCTGAGGAATATCGAAGTCAGCGGGAGCCGCTCGTTCGACTCGAGCCTGGGCCATTATCGGTTTCTTGGGTTTTTTTCCCCTAGCTCAACGCAAATTTTTGGGCAAAGCAAGGTCAAAGGGGAGGAGAAGAAGGCCCAGTAGCGGAGGGTCCGCATCTGCATACCATGCGATGTGATTAAGAAGTCGACAGCCTGAGGAGATTCTCGTTCGACTCGAGCCCGGGCCATACTTCTTTCATAGCCTTCTCTTTTTCAACTGCGGACTTGAAATAGCTGATCCCGTGCGTTCACGTCGGCCCCTTCCTCGATGAGTAATTGAACGGTTCCGGGGTGTCCATATCTTGGGACGGACATCAGTCACAGATTTGATTGCTGCATTGTCGAGATATCAAGTCCCATTATTGATCGCTCGAGTTATAGGCTCGAGTCCCATCGTTGGAGTGTCAGTCCCATTGTCGTGCCATCAAGAATGGGACTCGCTCCCTGATGATAGGAGTCACCCACTTCCACTCCCATTCTTCTCGTCATTACTCCAGCTGGCGGCGGGCAACGGCGAGCGGGCACGCAGGTACGGAAAAATTCCGGAAACGGTACGTGTTCTCAAGTGATGCATCATGCCGTGTTCTGGCGAGAGTCCCTGATACACCATGCCGTTGTTCTCCTCCAGAACTAGGGCTGCCCACCGTCCCCGTATTTACGGGTGTGACGGGGGCCGTCAACGGCATGCCGTCCCGTCCCGTCGAGCATTTCCCGGATGAAATTTACGGGGCGGGTACGGGACGGCAAAATTGCCGCCCGTCCCGGCAAAGTGCCACCGTTGATGGCCGCATCCGGGTTGGGTCGGTGTAAGTAGGAATTTCACCTTCATCTCTTCCAAAACTGAAAAAAAATCAGTTGTAGATCAATTCTGCAAAGTCATTCAGTCACCCGAAGTGATACGGGCATCAAAGAGAGGCTTCACGGGGGTTCTATATTCCCAACCACTCACGTGAATGAACATGGCTGGTCTTCAATGCACCGGTTTCTGTGGAAGCCTGGCACAGGAACTGTACTGGTACATCTCGGGGTACTATTGGTACATTCCACTCCTTCATATACTTGGGATTTCAAATTTAATGCCCAATTTCGCGCACCTCGGGATCGTCCCGTCAATTTACGGTTGACGGCCGTATTTTTGCCGTCCCGTCCCGTCAGCTGGTCTCCAGGAAGAAATGATGGCCATTTTTATGACGGCCCGTACCCGTCGCGGGTCTTGAGATTGACGGTCGTCCCCGTTTACGGGACAGTGGGCAGTCCTATTCAGAACAATGTGATGTATCATATCCCCAGCTATGCCTGGGCACTACAGGTCCAGATACGCGAAGAGGTGGGTTTTTTCCTGCGGTACGCACGCTCATCCGGCGGGCGGCGGGAATGTGCGGGAAGAAAACCCACGAGCGCCGCATTTAACTTGGACGAAAGCTCCGTCCGCCAGGCGCAAAAAGTTGAACGCAACCTAGAAAGTTGCATTGACTTTTGCGAACAAAACAGCCAAAAAAGATGTTAAAATAAGGGTAGTTTTTACACAGTATATCACCCATACGCCCAGATAAAACCTTTAGACGGGTGGACATACAACGTAATTTTATACAGAAGGTGATTCCTTTTGCTCGTCCGGAACGCCAACCTTCTCCATGGAGTCATCGCGAGTGACTTTCTCGGCGATATCAACCTGGGCAACCTCAGCCTCCTCTCCATCGAATATCCTGGCAATCTCTTCCAGAGTCGGTCCTTTCGTTTCGACGTAGAAGATGTATATGAACACGAGTTCGAACTATCGGTTGTCAGCACGTCAAGACAGAGATTGTTATAGATATCCCAATACTCACAGCAATCCAGCACTATTACAAGCGGAAGAATATTGAACGAGGTCCGTATAAAGATTCCAAAACTCACAGTATAGATCGTGTAGAGCTTCCAGTTGGGATTCAAGTGTTGGAAGCCGAGTGGGTTCACATATCTGTGTGAGGAACGGTCAGTGAAAGTTGTGAATATTTGGAGAATGTGGCGTAGTAAGACGTATTCCCAGGATAAATCCCAAGATTCCACTACTAATGCGCAACATGGCTGGACGTACTGATTGATCACCAGTGCAACCTGAATCCAGAAATTCATAACCATCAATCCCTTTGCTCTTATCTTGAAAGGCATGATCTCGACGGTGTAGGCCACCAAAAGGCCTGACCATGCCAAGGCGTAACTGACACTGAATAGCCAGATAAACGCGATGACTGCACGTCCAGCACCAGCATTTCCCGAATCTTGATAGACGGCAGAACAGACTGTCCAGCCAATGAAACAAATCAGCATCCCTGTCGGATTCAAGTCAGAAATCAAGTTCGACGTTGAGCTTCGATGCTTACCGATGGTGGCTGCAAGGAACAGCGGTCGACGTCCGACTCTATCGCACAGCAGCGCAAATGTTACACTGACGATCAAGCTGAGGATCGACAGACCACCGTTGATTCCGAGCTGGGAGTTTGGACTTGTGATACCAACACTGTCGTAGACATTTGTGGCGTAATAACTGACGAGGCCGTTCCCACTCCACTGCGAGAAGAGCCCGAGACTGATGATGAGCAATAAGCGATATCTATTCCCGCGAGTCTTCAAGAAATCGAAGTAGCTGCTCGTTTTCTTGTACTGAAACTCCAATCGAAGTGTTTCTCTCATTTCGGCGTACTCGAATTGAACTGTGGGGTCGTTGGCATTTCCATTTGCGTGGTATTTGGCCAGGATTTTGAGAGCTTCTTCTGGGCGGTTCTTCGAGATGAGCCAACGAGGACTTTCGGGAATGAAGAAGATGAAGAGAAGCTGGATAACCGATGGACCACCTTGAATGATCGTTGGGATTCTCCAAGACCAGGTACTCGGAATCCTCCTCGTGCCGAATGTCAGCCAGGTATTCACTGTGTCAGTCGAAAATTCAGTGCTATCTACGGGTAGCGAGCTGGTTTCGTACCGATCGAACCGAGATTCCAGAGGCAGTTATAAATGGCTGTAACACGACCTCTGTGTTGGGGATGACATAGCTCTGTGAGGAGAAGCGGGGCGGAGAGTTGTGCCATGCTGTTTCCAAAACCCATAAGAAAGCGAGCCCCCTTGAACACTAAATACCATGAGCGTCGCATTGAGAAGTCATACCGCGTTAAGGAAACTCACTTGCAAGATTCTGAGACGCGCCTTGGATGCCTGCAGCAATGATCATGAGAATACATCCCCCAATAATTGCGACCTTGCGACCGAAACGGTCTGCAATAAATGGTCTGGAAGTCGTTAATATAGTATGACATCCTGGGAATGGCTGCTCTCACACGATAGGCAAACTCGCGATACTGCCAATACTATACAAGGCCGTCAAGAGCCCGAGATTGGAGCCTTGTGGGTTATCGAAGTAGTCGTTCCATTGAGGCAGAATTCGGATATTGTTCAACATAGATCTGCACGAAAGAGTTATTTGGTCGGGAAGGCCAATGTTCTGGAAGCGAGTGAACGTACCCGTCATAACCAGTCGTTGCAGAAGCGACACAAATGATAGCGGCATAAAAGTACAATTTCCTCAATCCTGGGTCTTTGCGCCAATTCACATAGGGTAGCACGGGAGCGTCAATAACCTCCGCCTGCGCAACTGCGGAGCTCTTTGGGATCGCTTTGGCGAGGGTGGCTGCCATCGAGACGATATACAACTGCTGTCCGACAGCTGGTTCTCGCAGACGTAGAGGGAGACAGGACGGGCGTCGAAGATAACAAGTCGGTATTCGGGCCTTGCCTTGGGTCTGTTTATATCAGTTGACAGATGTCCACTCAAAAACCACATCACCATTATTCATCAATTGCTATTCATGGGGTGACGGAAGTTTCACGGAACGCCGCTTCTTTTTCTATTCAAAAGTGGCTTTCCGGATATGTTGGTCAGCTGGACATCACATGGATCATCCACGGGGGAATATCGTGAGCTCGCTGGGCCCCAAAGTTTCGAAATAGGCGCAAAGCTGAATGCAAGCCGGACGTTATAGTCAAATATATCGCTGAACGGAACGGCCTCTGTTTTTACCGACTCTAAGAGATTAGGCGAATGTCATCAGAAATAGCGTCGGGCCCGCTTTTCGTCTAGAAGCTCACTAATCCATCCAAAATTGAAACTATGCACAGGGAAAACTCGACGCCTCCAACGTAAAGGAAACGGAAAGTATAGAATTGTGGCAACACATTTCTCCGGTCGCACACCGAATGCATGCCGCTGTGGAGCAAGGAGCTCTTGGCACCCTCGTCCATGAATAGAGCGTATTTGCACCGGCAGTGTCCGCCCTTAAGGCCTTAAATCAAGGATATAAGGGTAGTTTTAGGGCTTAAATATATTTTCCCATGCCCCAGGCACCGCCGAAATCCCAGTAAACTACAGTTGGAACTCGTCAGAGTCAGTCTCGACGGCGCCATGCATCGTCCGGGACCGCCCTCTGCAGCCTCCGCCAGTGCCTGCAGTCTTCCAGAGTCCTTAAATGCCTGGGAGAGTACATGCGATATCTAAAGCCCCTCAAACTTAGCTGAAAATCCTTAAGGCCTTATTTAAGGTCTTAATTAAGGCCTTAACTTTTAAGGTTTAGCCCTTCGGGCGAACACTGATTTGCAGCGCCTTCCAGATTTTTGCTATCACTTTGCAGATTTAGCCGAGGACGGTGACTGATGGGACGACATCTGATCTGACGCAAGCCCTCGAGCCGCTGGTATGCCTGAATTGATGCTGGAAAGGGGGGAAGTACTCGGAAAGTCTCGATATATCCCATCACCAAAAAAGAATGGGTTTGGAAGCATTCCTCGTTGAGTTTCTGCGATGTTGTCTAGTCTCGGCGATGTTTCCATTTTGAGCGTCGCTCTTCCCATTTCGGGCGTCACAGATGTTTGCAATCAGCCATCACTTTTTTGCATATTGCTCCGAAGGACTGAGGGAAGAAAGTAAAGCGAGCTTTCCAGATATGCCAAAGCATCGGACCTGTCCAATCCTAATTGTTGAACGTTGAATTTCGGACCTGAAATCGACTTACTTAATACCAACTTGAATCGGACGGGTCGGATACATTAGAAAGGGATGGATTGAACGCGGGAAGGCCGTGTGTAACAATGGAGACGGGGCAAGATGCTTTGAACGATTCCAAAGAGAGTAATCCGGCCATTGTCACATGCAGAACCAAGATGTTTCCGAGATACAGAAATACAGAAAGCACTCCGATTATCGATGCCGAAACTGCCTTCTGATTCAAGAGCTGTGCCAATGCCGATCCAAGGCCCGACCACGCCGCATGATTATTATGTGTTGCCATAAGAGTTTGATTTATGTGAAGGCTCCGTCGCATGGAGAAAATTTGTGTAACGAAGACCAAAAGCGCGCAATAAATCTGGCATAGATCAACGACATTGTACACACGGCCAGGGAAACTGCACGTCCCGTTCCGAAACCAGTCGCAATTGCGGTGAGCAAGAATTGATCTGGCGGCAACCACAAGCCGGTGCCACGCGACTCGGCAGGAGTGCTTCCTGAAAGTGCCGGGAGCCGTTTAGGTGAAGGCCACAGGATGGATATTTCGGCTGATAGAAGAGCGCCGGTTTAGATCCCTTGCCGGACGATTGCTGCCTACAGCGGACATCAAACCGTATAGCCGTATACAAACCGTATACGGGTACGGTTCTGTACGGTCGCAACCCGTCCCGCACCCGTACCGTACAATCACCTCGAACCCACCCATACGGTACGGGTACGGTGGCCGTATTTCACCCCAGGGAGCACCGGCGCGGTCACGTGAGGGCCTCTTAGGGGGGGTTATGCTGTAGGAGCATAACCCCCCTAAGAGGCCCTGTAGGTGTCGGAGGGGGTAGGTCTATTAATAATCGTTATGTCATCTGCTGATAAATGCCCTCGCGTGAGCTCTCGGGATCTTCCTTCGGTTTCCCACCACCCTGGCCGCCGACGGCACATTGGGGCAGCAACCTCCGTCGCGGGCCTCCTCCGCCTACATCATGGCCTCTTCCAGCCTCCAATCAGGCTCCTTTGGTACCATATACTGTCTTCTTGAGATTGCTTTTGATGCCTGTTCTTTGCTTGGTTCATAATTAATTCCGGATGTGTCGGAGGCCTTCAGCTTCCCAGTTTGAAATTTGTCTATAAAGCTGATTCCAGTGACTTGCAGCTATTTACAATGAACATTGGAAAGGGTCCTGCACATGGGAATCTGCTCTGTGGGGTTTTTTTACTGCTCGGGAGCCTTCCTGATGCATCGGAGGCCTCCGACGTGGCGAGATAGATGCTTCATAAAATTATTTCCAGTGACTTCAGCTATTGGCAAGGAACTTGGAAGTATTCACACCCAGGTGAATTCATCTGATGAGATAGTTGAACTGCTTGGGAGGCTTCCCAGCCCATGAAGGCTGTGTCGGAGGCCTCCACTATCCCTAGTTTGACATTGGTGCACCACGCACCTAATTCCAGTGACTTTAACCATGATAAGGAACTCACACACAGGCAAATTCATCTGGTGAGATAGTTGAATGGCTTGGGAGGCTTCCCGGTATGTCAGAGGCTGCATCGGAGGCCTCCACCATCCCCAGTTTGATATTGCTGCACCACATACCTAATTCTGGTGAATGTAGCTACTCACATACACCATTGGAAGGGGTCCCGCACGTTGGAATCTGTTTTGGCAAAAGCTTCACCTGTTCAAGAAGTCTCCCAATGAGTCGGAGGCCTCCAACCTGCTTCCAGTTTGATATTTGCACTGTAAAACCCATTGCTGTAGATCTACTTGTTCTAAATGAATATCAAAGGTATTGTACTATCACCACAGATATAGGGCTCCATCTTTGCACTATGATCTGACTTGAATTCAATCAATAGCAAACCTCCTACCTACTGTTGAATCTGCTGAATATGGTTGATGAATCAAAGCATGGAGGTTTATGTCCCACAGGTTTATAACCATACCAGTAGCTTGTGCATTCCAGAAGCATCAGCAGTGCATAAGGCTTTGGAGGCCTCGAGTTTTCTGCTGCTCTCGGAATATTTTTATTTAGGGTTCACTTGCTGTGTTTCAAGCATTGATGACAGTTACTGATTAATGATTTCATCCCATGAAGATAGATCCTCAAGGTGCATACCAGAGAAGTGTACTTGCAAGATACTGGAGGTGTCGGAGATGGCGAAGGCCATCAGAGAAGGTGTCGAAGGCCATCAGAGGCCTCTCACACCTACCAAAAAATGGTGTTGGCTTCCAATATAGGTATCCATTCTTAAATATATTGTATCATATTCTCTAGTTCCAGTTGAACACAAAGAAAACTAAATGGTTCAAGAAATGTACTTGCAAGATACTGGAGGTGTCGGAGATGGCGAAGGCCATCAGAGAAGGTGTCGAAGGCCGTCAGAGGCCTCTTACACCTACCAAAAAATGGTGTTGGCTTCCAATATAGGTATCCATTCTTAAGTATATTGTATCATATTCTCTAGTTCCAGTTGAACACAAAAAAACTGAGTGGTTCAAGGAATGAAACCACCTCCAGCACCTCCAATGTGGCCTCCAACACCTCCCTTCCCTGCATAATCCAAGACTTTCAGATGGTATATGTTGTCGATAGTGCACACTTACCACTGCACATAGTGCCTAAGCATTGTTTTCTCTTTCAACTGGTGGAACTCAGCGTGTACCATCCCACTGCATGCACGGCTTTACTACTAAATATGTTGTACCAATTGTTATTTCAGAGCACAGCTGAAATGGACTGGGAAAGACTTACTGAGGGGTAGCAGAGTACTTATTAACACTACCTTGATTTGCCGAGGCATGGTTGGCAACCATAAGGTGCTTGGCACAACGGTCCATGAAAGATGTGGTCACTAAGGGTCAAGTCCTAATTAAGACTTGTATGGATTCGGCACATTTTCGAGCAATGGATTTCAAACTGCAGGCAAAAATCTGATTTATATCAGAACATCTCCGGGCAGTATCCAGGACCCATGTCCGCATTGTGCCAGAGGGGGGAGAAGCAGTCATGCATCCATTAAAAAAACATTGCACTGAGCTCATGGTTATTCGTGCTCTGATTGGCTGCCAAAAGAGGCACCGATTACGTGTAAGGCTCGGGCCGAGGCACGCAGGTGGCGGAGGCCGCGGCGAAGGTGTGCCAAATATTTGGTCCGGTCTTACTCTCTCTTTTTACGTCCATCCTTTCCTCTTACCTCCCTCCCTTCGTTACAGTGTGGTGCTCGGCACATCGTTTCCCCAGCTCACCACTCTGATTAGGCTGTTTTTGGCCATCTGGTTTGGCTCTTCTTTTCCGCTGGGCTCCCAATTCCGCATTTTTTCACCTCCACTCTCTCCGCCTACCTCGCTCATATGGCCAGCGATTACGCATGGTATTTTTTGCCCCTGCTCATGACTGCTAGTCTGCTACCAAGCCCTTTTATGCTGCTGGTCTTGTTCTTTTTTGCTCTTTGCATCCTGCTCGTGGTGAGCAAACACATCCCTTCTTTCGCATTCTTCTCACTAATGCATCTCCCTGTCACAGGCTCTCCCTGCAATGTATCAACATTGCACTCTTCTCCTGAGCCCTTGCCTTCATAGAACTTTCAGTGCGCAACAGTACTCCATTTCGTTGTTTCTTTACTGACAATCTCCTGCCTGCCTCCTCCCTCCAAATGGTGGACAAGGCTGCAGGACCCCTTATACAGCTCCTGTGGGTGACCTGGCCCTCCTTTTCACCCGCATATTGCCCTCTGACCCATGCCACAACACAGCGGGGTTCCTCCCCTTCAGCCGTCGACCGTCGGGTTCTTCAATAGTCCGGCCCATGATGACTGCTTCGCTTGCGCTACGGTGGCGGAGAATGTGGCTTCCCCAGAGAAGGCGTAGAAGGCGCCGGAGGCGTCGAAGGTGAGTGCGAAGGTGCCTGCATCGCCTTTGCACCACCTGCTCACAGAAGCAGGAAGGCGGGTGCCCATCCACTCCCTGCCGAGGTGCAACAACACCACCACCTCCTCTCAAATCACCGTGCACCATGCCCAAACCCCGTCCCCGTGTTCGACCGCACCGACGATGACAAACCATTGCCCACCTGCAAGTGGAAGGTCCATCTCGCAGTCGAGTCGGATGCGGAAAATGACTACTGCGAAGAAATGCACGTGTGGCGGAGGGGGCAGCCGCGCAGGAGCGATGGCGGAAAACCCGCCGGTGACTGCACAAAATGTGCACCCTACTGCGCCGCTGGTGGGACCCTCGCGGCAGGGTTTGTCGAAGCCGGAGAATCCCCCGTCTGCCACTTTGTCGAGGTTGAAGCCCACTTTGGTGCCTGTTGCACCAGCCCCGAGCCAGCCTATGCATTGGGTACAGGGGCTACACCAGCTGGAGCTGACGGAGGCGCAGTAGGTTCCGCAGGAGGTGCAGTAGGCACGGTCACACCTATAGCTGACAGAGGTCGCCGGATGTATTGTATGAACCATGACAGACAGAAGGACAGTTTAATGTCTCAATTCATTGTACAACTCTTTCTCAGCTTTGCGCGCACGAGCACCCGCGCCCGTAGCATGATATATTTGTACATTTTGTAGCCTACTTTCCTTGTTATACACACACCCTTGAAAGCTTGTAAACAAGAATGATGTTTGCTTGTAGCAATGAAGCTAATGAGCTAGTGTCGGGCATGCACGTCGGAGGTGCAGGAGGCGGGAGGTGGGAGGCGGAGGCGGCGTGCCACGGGATGTGCCGAGCACGATGCGCAAAGAGGTGCAGGAGGCAGGAGGCGGAGGCAGCATGCCACGAATGCGCCGAGAATGGCGCGCAAAAGTAGGCCCGTGACCTACCCCTCCGATGCCTACAGGGGCCTCTTAGGGGGGTTATGCTCCTACAACATAACCCCCCCTAAGAGGCCCTCACGTGACCGGCGCCGGTGCTCCCCTAGGTGCCGTATTTACGGCTTGCCTTACGGCCGTAAAATGGTTGCGGACGGCGAACATGTGGGTTAGCGCGTACGGTGGTAAAGCTTAAGCAGGAGGACGCGGAGGATGGAAGATTGAGCGGTGATGGAAAGACGGGGAGGAAGAGTGGGAAGATACGGCAAGAGAAGCGAGTGGATAAACGGGGGTGGAAAACGGGCAAGCAAGATGGAGAGGAGACGAAGAGACAGTGCGAGAAGAGAGGCCACGGCGGACGAGACGCGAAGAAGGGAGCGCGAGCAGACAGTGGCGCCGGTCGAGGGGCGCGGAGTGGAGACAAGGACAGGAATGAGGATGAAAATGGGAGGCCCGGGCGGGGGGAGCGCGGACGACGGGGACGCGGGTAGGAGAGGCGAGACCGGGGCAGGACGTGCGAGGTACAAAGGCGGAGGCATGATGGAGACGATACCCAACGGGAGGCGCGCCAGGGCGGAATGAAGGACGGAATGTAGCAGAAGTGGGTGGAGCGCAAAAAGGGCGCAGGATGGGGGAGGAGTGCACGGGTAGGGAGTGCATGGACATAGATGTGGGCGGCGGTGAAGCAAGGAGCATGAAGGGAAGGACGAGCGTGGGACAGTGATGGGCAGATGACGCGCGAGGACGAGACGAGACGATCGATGCGTCGTAGGACGGCGCGGGCAGGCGCGACACGGACACGGACAAGGGAAGGATGACGCGCAGAGGAAGGTGGGATGAGCGGATAAGGGAGGCCCGCAAACGCAGGAGGACGGACGACGCGCCCGCATGAGACGACGACTGGCGAGGGCCGATGTGCGTGTGGCGGAAAGCGGGCGAGGAGCAGCGATGGGCGTGCACGTGGCAACTGGCAAGTGGATGGTACGCGATGAGGAAGGCGCACGACGCGAGAGCGCGCCAAAAGAATAGAGCCAACCACTCAGGACAGGTCCCCATGCAAAACCGCGTCTCGATGATCGCGGTGCTCTTGGCGCGCATGCGGAGGACGTCCTCCTCGGAGGGGACGTACGTCGGGTGCGCGATGCGGTGGATCGACGCGAAGAAGCTGCGAGCGGAGCGAGGCGAGCAAGGGAGCGAGGGAGCGAGGGAAGCGAGGGTAGAGCGAAGTACCCAGTAACTCGATAAGAGGAAGAAGAAGAGAAAGAGAGGGGAGAGCAAGGGGAAAGAAGGAGAGACCACGTGCTCTCGTGATTTCGTCGGACTCGGACGCTTTAACCACAACCGCCATGTCCTCGCGGTTTCGTCCGTGTCGCCAACCCATCTTTGCCCTCGAAACGCTGCCTTGCTCGGTCTCCGAGCGAGGGACTCATTCTTACAGTGAGGCATACATGGAATTGTCACAGACGCCGGGCGGCGGGCCCTATCAAGGCTAGTATCAACCCCACCAATTTTTTTTCTCCAATCTACTAGTACATCTCGCCTCTGTCGGAATCAATTTAACGCGCGATGTCGGCGTGCCAATCTGCCTGTCTCTGCCTCCCGCTGCGTTACGGAATGTCATTGCCACACCGGCACGAATCTACAGACTACTAGAGCAAGACTAGAGGATGTTTAAAGGCCCTTCTCTTCTCTTGTCTCCGTGTTCATTGCCCTGCCTTGCATTGCGGTCCGCCGGGACCTTACCAAGATCACAGGTACCAACCCAAGACCCGGTAGCGGACGGTTTCCGCACCTGCTTCCAATTGTGCGGCTATAGCGAGGTCTCAGCAGGAGAGTGCTCGTTCGACTCGAGCTCGGGCCATTTTCCGTATCCTCGAGAGTTTTTTTCTGTGGCTGGGTAGAAATCGTTGGGTAAAGGAAGGCGAAAGGAGAGAGGAGGAAGACCCGGTAGCGGAAAGTCTGCACCTGCATTCAATTTGGATTGAGAGCCATGAATACAAGAAATGTTCGTTCAACTCGAGCCTGGGCCATTCGTTCGTTGCCTTCGTGCTATTTCGAGGGCAACCACAGGAGATTTGCGTCCTGTGTATGAACAAGGTTTTCTCAATTAGTCTCACGATCAGAATTTTCCATTATACGATAGCGCCCGGCGTGTTTGCTGATGTTGTCACGACGCGTCTGAGACGCGACCGTCACGTGGTGGCGGTGCACTCGCCCTTACTCGACGTGTCGCCCTGGTCGCACAAACTAGGGTTGCGGAATAAACCGGGTTGTAAATTACAATGTAAGTTACCGCGGTCACGTGTGATGTAACTTACCTATTTGTGGTCGGGGGTCGAAAGTGCCTTGTAAATTACCATCGCACGTGCCCTGACCTTCATTTTTTAGACGACCGCGTCGCAGGACAATGCGGAGTGTTCTGGACTTTTGGTGGCACAGTGTATTATGCACCCATTTTTCTGTTCAACTGTTAATGTGATCTAGTACGCGTCGTGATTTTAACTAGCTAGTTCTACTCGATCGGGCATTGACACATCAAAACTTGCGGTCAGCAGAGTCAGCACTGTTCCTCGAAAATGTCAGAACTCCCAACTCCAGATCTCCCTGGGACCCCAGCTGTGTCTTTCGTGTTGGGGCCGTGCACTTGACTATAATTGTGTACTATCTTCAAGATTTTCTGACACATGGGGGGTAGCTCTAGTCTACAATTCTCTGAACCAAAATAATACTATTGGCTTCTTTCTTCACTCTCCCAGCTCCATTAAACTTGAATCCGCCTCAGAGAGGAGGCGCGCCGCGAGTGCGACGGCGATTTTTTGGAGGAAAATTAGGCGTGATCTGGGCACGTGACACCCTCAAAAGGTAACTTACTAGGTAAATTACATATGTTGTAGGCCCAGAAGATTTTGGGTGGTAAATTACATCGTTTGTGGTACCCCCCGGAATTTGTTCCGCAACCCTAGCACAAACTGTCCCAATGGGTGCATCGCGTCCCCACATGCTTCTCGAGCAGGCGGCGCGCGGAAGCGCGTGTCCGCCCCGCGATGTGGGCGTCCGTGGTACGCCCGGGCGTTCTGCGAGTAGTGCGTACGGCGTGGGGTGTGCAAGCGTTCTGGTCTCCAGGCCATGATGGCACGAAGGTGCCCCCCTCGCGTACGCCTCCTCGCGCCGTACTCGCGACGGATGTAGGTGCAAGGGGTGCTCGTGGGATCGCAGACGGCGAGCGAGGCGGGGCGAGCACGGGCGCGGACGCAAATGCGCTCGCGTACTCTTCGACGGGGAGCATGTACTGCGTTGTGTGCTGGACGCGGGGAAAGGCGGCGCTGGCGTATCGAAGTGCACCAGCTTCCACCGCCACAGTGTGCTCAGTCCTTCGCCGGAGGTCGTCGGCAACGACGGTGTCGTAGCCCGTGAGGGTAGGCGCATATGTGCGAGCGCGGGCGGCGTCAAGAGGCACGGGAGATGCAGCGGACCTCGTTGTCGCGGCATAACTGGGAGTGTGCCGTCGATGGCGCGCATATGAAGTAGGATGGACCGCCGATGGCGGGCGGATGGTGGCCGGGAGAGTGT
>JARJLE010000633.1:0-23628 GCA_029289555.1 Mycena latifolia | reverse complement strand
TGGCCGTCCACTACGTCCGCGACAACCGGCCTCAACAGCTACTCCTTGCTGCTGTGCTGTGCCGGCTCGGTTGTCTCCTGTGACCGTCTATTCCACCGCGTTGACAACGGCGTGAGCGAAGAAATCCGTGACGTTCCCACGCGAGAGCCAAAAATGTTGTGGATCTGCCTTGAGTGCGGCAACTTTGAAGGATTTCAATGGATTGAATGCATTTGACTTGCAAGATGTCAAGATGCCGCAGCGCTACCTGGGTGTCACGGACTCGTTTCTGGGCTTCTCTGCGCGCGACCCATCGGTCAGGCTCTTCCTCAAACCCGCCGCCTAATGCGCCAAGAATTATTGGTGCAGCACCTCAAGCTGAACGGCGCCCTATCGTGTCCTCGTCCTCCCGTCCGCCCATTCGCACTGACCTCGGCCTGGCGCAGAGTCCCCTCGCATGCGACGCAGCTGACGATGCAGCCGTACCGGCACGAGCTCGTGAAGCCGTACCAGGACGAGGTGGTAGCATTTAATTCGCTGATCATGATTCATGGACCCAAATTCATGGGGATCTCTGAGTATATATAATATCTCACACCGCTTTGACGGTCGCTAGTGATCTTAAAATTAATACTCCCGACCTCTCGGTGCTACTCTGGCCTAGGATTGCATCTTACCGTATCTCTCATACGCCGCTTTGACGGTCGCTAGCGATCTTAAAATTAATACTCATGACTTCTCGGTGCTACTCTGGCCTGGGTTTGCATCTTACCGTATCTCTCATGCGTCCTGCGGCCGTATTCTTACTGCTCCCCCTTCTCTCCCCACATGCGCTGGCGTCCTACATTGTGCGTCCAGTGTGCGTCCATTGCCATCTACCGCTGTCGGAGACGCTGACAGTCTGACGTTGATTCCTCATACTTCTAGGACTGCCAAAGCGTCGACTTGCGAGCCGCTCCTCCTACAGTGGCAAGGCGGAAAGAGTGAGCTCCGCCGATAAATATGCATTCATTCAACACGTATCTCAACTCGGACCTGATTCAGCGCCATGGACATTGGTACGCTCCGCTATGCGCTATCATCCTTGATTCCTAAAGGATTATTTTATTAGAGGTTCAGGTTCCCTTTTGATTAATATTTAGTGGTCCAATCGTTTTCAAAGGATCATAGCAGCCGACGGAAGTAGTACTTTTGAAAATCTAGGAACATTTCAGGCAACATCATTTCATTGGCCCGTCGATCTCGAAGCCGGTAACAATAACAACCTTATCCTGTTTCCCGGCTGCTGATTTATCTTCGCAGGGACGGTGGTTGCTGCTCAAGTGATAGACTCGACGGGAACACCTGCGACATCGAATTCGTTTACCATCCAGCCCGGATGTCGGTTTCCATATTTCTCGATATGCATTTCTAACTGATAACTTTTTTGCAGCAACTGGCTGCACTTTGCGAAATCAACCCCCTTCCACCACTACTGCAGATGCCAATGGCGCACCAGCTTCTGCAATTGATGCACAAACTTCAACATATGGTTCACAAACCTCCGGAGGATTTACCATGTACGCCGTAATGCATAGCCAGCTAACTCTGTGTCACCTTCTCATCTCAGCACCTACTCGGCTTCGCCAACGGATACCGGCGCAACCGCTCCTGCTTCCGGTACCGGAGAGTACGTCTGATTGTATCTTTCATAACCTCTGGTCCTAGTGTTTCGGTATCCCTGCCCACTGCATCCCAAGTATCGGGCTCAGGTATGGTTCCTCGTAAATTTCAATCGTCTTGTTGCTCATTCATATATCCTACAGCGACTGCAATTGGCATGCAGTATTAATTCCCCGCATTCATGTGAGATACCGGTCTAATTTGTTAATAGACAAAGCCCATTTTCCTTTTCGTCTTCGGTAGCGTCTTCGCAAGCGACGACACGAAGAACTAACGTCGGCAGAGTTTTCGCTATTCTCATCCCGTGTCTGATCTGCTTGGTGATATTGGCGCTGTGGTTTATGCGCTGGCGCCGACGTCGGCTCGTGAGCCAGACGGAGAGGGCATCGGCGTTAGGTGCGTACGCTTGCCTACTTTCGCAAATTTATCGGTTAACCCCCGTGTTCTTGATCCTTAGAGGCGCAGGACCCCGCGCCCCGGTGGTTCGACAGGCCGGAATACCAGCAGGGCTCCATGGGCCCAAACTCCGAAATCGAACCAACGGAGGCGCAAACGCAGCGCCCCACGCTGAAAATCGCGACCTCTACGGCCGTAGCGCCCTCCGCTGGCCCGGAAAGCGCGCTCACGCCTGGCACCGAGACTGTGGCCTCTAATCCCACGCTTCCCCTGCCCTACGCCCAACCGTTCGCATCCTCGTACCGTGACTCCAAGCCACCCGCGGCTGAGGCGACGACGGCGACGACGGCGACGTCTGTCGAGGTGCAGACGCTCCAATCCCATATACATGCGCTGATGGAGGAGAATGCGGTTCTGGCCAATTTAGCGAATCGACCTGCTACGCCTCCTCCGGCTTATAACTAGCATCTGTATATAGCTGGGAGAGAATCCTGTATTCAACGCTGTGACGGTCTGTCGATTCCCTCAGACTTTCAGTGTGTTTGAATCGGTTGTCCAAGTTCAATCGTGTGGTTTAAAATTAGAGTTCGGATTGTGGTTGCATCAGTGGCGGTGCAGTCTGGGTAAATCCGGCCGTCTTGGCGCTTTTCCTCTGTCCTACCACCATCTCGACAGCAAAAACAGTTTCAAAATTCTCTTGGAGACGACAGTGCGATATATCCTTGATGCCTAGCCCCTACCTTTAGTTTTCCGGGCTACTGGCAAAGACGCAGATGAGCACTACTAATGGTGTGTGCGTCAAATGTGGATGTGGTTCCGAGATGAGCAAATTCCCCTCAGCAAATGTTACAGGCTCTCGCCTTCATGCACAGCCCAAGATGGGTCTACAAATTTAGAGTTCAGGTCAGTGTCGGCGCGCTCTCGATACACGATCCGGCCTCCGCGGCGCTTCGGTTGGATTTCCTCTTTCTTTCCTACCACCCACCCGAATATAGGATCATCTTCAAAGTTTTTTGCCGGTGGAGACGATGGTGTGGTAAATCCTTTATACCTCGCCACTACCGTTGATTTTCTCGCCAAAGACCCAGATGGGCACCAGTCTATGCGTCGAATGTGGATGTGGTTCCGAGACGAGCAACTTCGACTGGGACGCCCTCTCCTCGCTGCACCGCTGTCTGTTCGAAAGCAATGACACCCCACCCGATCACGATATCCCTCATCTTCGCAGCATCATCTCCGAAGGGACGTGCGCATGTGGCGTTGCTCGACGAGCGTATCGCCGGTCTCAAAGCAGAGCTCGAGCGAATCATCTCTGAACGCAATAAACTGGACGAAAATGTCCGCCAGTCTGCTGTCGTCTCCCCGCTTCGGGGTGGGATGCCAGAAGAGCTGCTCTCCAACATAAGTGTCCGCCATCAGCGCCGATACTCCCATGGAGCATGCAGTTATGGCCGTTCGGAGGGCGTTTTATTAACGAAATGTATCGTGGACCGTGCGTCGGCAACGTCAGCAGCTGGAAATGAGGAGGCGCTCGAGGCTCTGAAGCTGTGGGTTCTCCCTGTTGTCTTAGGACAATTATCTTATTTTCCTGCAGCGTGCTCGAAGACATCCACTCGTACCTCACCTTCCTCGGGAAACCCCGCCCGCGTCTCACGCCCTGGGTATTCGCCAACCAGGAGAAGAATCGATTCACCGAGCTGAATAGCGCACTGGACAAGGCGCTGACGATGTTCTCGGTGTGTCCTTCGTTCCCTGAACCTCATACTTTCACTCATCATTTGTAGGCAACGCACATAATCGGCACGGCTGTAGGCGCCCGTTCGACCACCGGCCAAATTGCTGTCCTCGTCTCTTCCGTGCAACGCTTGGACAACGATGTTAATCGCACGTTAGCGGTCGATTCGAGTTAGAGTGCCACTGAATACGGTTTACCAGATAATCCACGCTGATCTGCACAAACTGTCGGAGGCGGCTCTCGGGAGCTGCGAAGGACAGTCGAGTCCTGGCTGTGGTCGGGCAGAAGATGGAATAACAGCTTGTCTTCCCTTTTTGGCATCCTCACAGCTCACTTTTTTATTTGACATTTAGCCATATTCAGGATCTCAGCACAACGGGCTGTAATGATATGTTCGGTACTTCCCTATCAACCAGGAAGTGCATTACACAATCTATTCTTGCCGTTGGACTCTGATGTCCTGGCATCGCGTAGGATTAGATTAGATTAGCTAGGTACCTTGGTGAATATAATTCTAGAAGAAAAATAAAGCGGGAGGTGACTCACTTGTGCGTCGTCGATATTCACTCATGCGTCTATGGGCACTCTAGATCCGTGTAAATGGTAAATCTGCCGTCGAGAGTCTCCGGCGCAGTCCGCACCCCACTGTTTTTCTCAATCTCCAGCGATTCTAAATAACAATTGAACGGCCTGGAGTACTATACTCGTCTAGGTGTAGTACATTCAAATTGAATGTGGGCTTCCGCCGTGCGCCGAAACAAGGACAAACCAACAACGCCAGAAACCCAGTATAGTAATTATTGTCAGTGGTGAATCGAAATCACCCAGAACTCGTCGATGACGCAGAATTCGAACGCAGAGCTAAACGGCGAAGGGCCTAAGTGGATTAGCAGTTATCTGAAAAAACCGTCCTCTTCGCAATTATCGAATATATATAATCGAGGCGCAAGGGCGTACGTAGGTGGATAAGATGTGCATTACATTTTCGAGATATGCTGCAGTGCGAGAAAAAAAAATAGGCCGCCGGAACTTGCCGTTCGTACATCCGAGCACCAAGCACACCCGCCCCGCCCCGCCACCGCCCCTCTCCCCTCTAATTTTTGTTTTATTATAAAAGGGAAAATCAATACCCCTGCCCGTTGACCTGCATGCACAAGATCAGTTTGCATTTGCGTGGCGAGGAAGGAGGGAAAGAGGGAAAGAGAAAAGGGAAAGAAGGACGCACCTTTTCTTTCAGCGTCGAGATGAACTGCTGGTAGCTCGGCAGCACGTCCGCGCGGTCCTGGATGAGCGCGCTGAGCGCCCACAGCCTTAGCGGCGGCTCGCCGTCGTCCTTCACCACATACAGATGCGGGTAGTACACCCCGCGGCGCATCTCGCGCGTCTTCTGGATCACCGCGTTGATCCGCTGCGAGAAGGGGTTGTCGAGCACCGGGAGCGTCGTCTGCAATGCCGCAGAACGTCAGAATCACTACGGGTGGAGGGGATGAGACAGACCTTCCCGCCACGCAGCACCTCGTAGTTCGGCAGGTCGAAGACGTCCATGATGAGCTGTGGCACCGCGTCGCGCCCGACCCAGAGGAATATCGTCTGCCCGTCCTCGATCAGGAACAGCCCGTGCCGCTCCAGGCGCTCCGAGGTGAGCGGGAGCGCGGGCGGCATGATCACGCCCTTCTCGCCCACCGTCCCTGCCTACACACCACATCAGTCAGCATTGGCTCGCGGTGGTTAGAGAGGGAGGGAGAGGGCGCACCTCGGGCGGCATGGTATGCAGCGAATAGAACGTGGGGTAGAGGTACGGGATCAGCAGCTGCGACGGCAGCGAGGTCAGCAGCGCCTGCGAGTACGCCCGGATGTCCGGCGGGATCTGCGCGCTCTGCCGGAGGCCAACCTAGTCCACGCATACACCCATCAGCCTCGCTATACACACACACAAGGACGCAGCTTGCTCACGTTCTTGAGCAGCCCGAGCACCAGCACGGGCAGCATCCGCAGGTTCTCCGCGAGCGCGAGCTGCGCGCTGGCGCCCGCGCCGGCGGCGGTCATGCTGCTCTTGTATGTGGTGAAGATCTCCACGAGCTTCTTGAAGATGTAGTCCCGCGCGTCCTCGAGCTTGTACGACAGCGAGCGCTCGACGGCCTTGTTTGCCAGCAGCGTCGCGATGGCGATTTGGTCTGCGGACGCGAAGACCTCGGAGAGGTTGTTCGTGGTGGGGTACGCCGTGGTGATGACGCGCAGACGCCGCTCGCCTGCACCGCAGAGATAAATAAGTACGCCAACCAACGCTCAAGAGAGGAAGAACGCACCGAAACAGGTGGTGTGCAGCATCCCCGTCTGCAGGACGATGAACGGCGCCGTCAGCGTGTCCTCGATGTCGATCTCAATCGCGTAGGACTGGTTCTGCGGGACCGTGGGCATCGCGAGCAGGTCCGTCGAACGGACAAAGAAGTTGCCGTGGAACGACGCCATGCGCAGCCCTGCATACAGTGAGTACGGTGAAATCCACGCAACGAAGACCCGGCGCACCTCTTGACGCCCGCACACGCGTAATACACTCGAGCATGATGGGCATCGCCACCACCTCCCCGAACTCGTGCGCGAACTTGATCGCGTCCTCGGACCGCGCCGCGTTGAACGCCGGGTAGTAGTACGTCTGCCCGGTGGTATAATGCGGGAGATTTGCTGTCATACGCATTTTCGTAAGCTGATGTTCGCACGCAAGAGAACGGAGACGCACCTAGACTCGCGACGTCTTGGTACGCAGAGCTGAAGAGGAACATGTCCACCGTAACCTGCGCCCTCGAGCAATCAATAGCGAAAGTCTTGTAGAACGTATTTGCTGCTTGGAGCAAAGACGATTCCTGGACACATGTCAGTTATCAACCGAAGAGAAATCGTCAAACCACCCACTTTCGCAGTCCCGAGGATTTTGGGGTCTTCCCGATTTTTGAGGGAGCCCTCGCCGATAGAAGGCAGAGAGGACGAAAGGACTAGGATTTTACCTCCAATCGGTGCCTGCGAAATAACTTAATCGAGTCAAACCAACGCTTCAGAAAGGTACATACCATCAGTTTAGACCCCGCCTGCAGCGCCGGGCCCAAGGCACTGCCGATGATGCTGTTATCCTGGAACATGTCGCCAATCCGGCCCAGCAGAGCCTCTAGCGCGGGGCGCGCTTCCGAGAGGTTGACGAGAAGGTCGGTGGGCTTGGGGAGGAAGACGTCGTCGATATCCGAGACGACAAGCATGGTGGAGTCCGTGGACCCGGGCTGCAGCGGCGTTGAATGCATATAATTTGTTGGAAGGGCAGTCGACTCACAGCCATGGAGAAAAAGTAGAGCGAGACGTCGAAGCAGATAATCCCAACCTTGGTGATGTTGTCATCATCGGGGATGCGATCGAGGTTTTCGAGGAGCGCGCGCGTCGCGGTGGCGAGCATGCCTAGTAAAATGTGAGAACGCACGTATAACAAAGACAAAAATACTCTACTCACCGGACTGGACCGCGGGATGACTGACATCGAGGAGGAAGATGTAGACCGCCGGCTGCGGCGCGCGGACCATGTACTCGGTGGGCGCGACAAACTCGACGACCGAGTGGTTGAGCTCCGCCCGGGCCCATCGGTCGCCGGGCTGGTTGCGCGCCTGGTCCCAGTCGAACATCTGCGGGACCTCGTTCGACATGTTGCACATGCAGCACCGCCAGCGGTTCCCGCCGTCGATGAACTGCACGTATGGGTTGATGTACATGCGGCAGCGGCGACAGCGCGCGATGACGTCTGTGACGAGCGGGATGGGCTCGTCGCCCTCGTCGAGGGTGCGATAGGGCGTGATGACGAGGGCGAGCGGGATCTTGACCTTGTTGAGGAGCGAGGAGCTCGTCGGCACGGCGTTGAGCGTCATGCGCTGGTAGGACGGGTCCGCGACGGCTGTTGGCGCGGGGGATATGCACGAGCCCGGGGGGAGCCGGATTTCGGGCGGGGGGAGGTGCAGGTCGCGGGGCTCCGGGGGCGAGGTGAGCATGTTGATTGTGTTGAGGTGGAACGGCTTTCCGCCGCCTGCGCCGCCCATGCCCATGCTGCTGAACTGGTTCGCGAGGCCGTCGACCGCGCCGCCGCCATACGCTGGCTGTTGTTGCTGCTGCTGCTGCTGCCCGTATCCGGGACCCGCCTGGTCGGGCTGGAAGTACGAGGGCTGCCCGCCTTGTTGCGCCTGGAACTGGTTCTCCCCCGCGAGACCGGGCGTGAAAAGCTGGCCGCCGCCTGCGGGCTGGGCCTGCTGGCCCCCGAGCGCAGGGTCGGCGCTGCCTCCGCCAGCGCCGCCGTAGTAGCCCGCATCCGCGGCGAGGGTGTCCGACGAGTAGTACGCCTGGGTCTGTCCAGCGGCATACTGCCGCCGTTTTCCGCCTCCGTGTGCCGGAGCCACGACAGTCGGGGCAGCTTCAGCTGGGGGCCCAGTCGCGACGGGCTCTTCCCACTGCGTGTGGCTAGTCGCGGTTTCTGCGCACGATACATGAAAAATAAGCTCTGCCATTGCGGAATTGATACCCACCGATAAAAAGGTAGCGCTGGTTGGGCTCGTTCCTGGCAAAGCGTGAGCAGGAGAACCGCGCAGTACCTCTTTACTGACCATTCTGCGATCCAGCCTGGGGGCAGTTGGGCAGGAGAAGCCATGGCGGGACGTGGACGGTCTAGTGATGGGGAGATGGACACGCTGGCGCACGCCAAAACACGCGCAAAGAACACGCGAACACGTCGTCTGCAAAGCAAATTACATTACCCATAATCTAGTCTACTAATTTATTGTCCGTGACAAGCGCCCGCTAGAAATACAAGTCCAGCAGTTTTCTAGTGCAGCAGCGCCTCGCGGACCGCCTTGACAATCGCCTCCACATCGATCGGGACCCCCTCGCTGTCGTCTGGCCGCGAGACTGGCGGGAGGTGCTCGCCCGAAAATTGCCTGGGTATATATAAGCCAACGAAGTAAAAAAGCAAAGGCACTAATACCTGTCATTCCACCAGGCAATGTACCGCATCCCCAGCGAGCGCGCTACAATCTCCTGTTCGCGTGCAAACCTCTGGGGCGGGAAAAACTCCATCAGGGTGGTGTGCGGGGAGCGCTGCATGTACGCGCTGTCCAAGAGATCGCTGTCGTACACTCCAAGCATCACCTGCAAACCATATTCAGCGTCTGCAGCGCGCAAGGAAGAACAATCCTTACCGTTGACCGGGCGATAGCCCCGAGCCTCTCCGTCCACGTCGTCTCCTCATCGATATTCGAGACAACGTACACCGTGTACCCGTAGTCGCGCCCCAGCTTTTGCAGCGCACCCACGAGCGCCATGTGGTCCTCGCTGCTCAGGCGCAGCCCGTGCGTGTGCGACTGCCGGTCGACGTACGTCACGACGTTTTTCGGCGCCTTGTCCCCGTACACGTCAAAGTACGTCGCGAGCGAGCGCCGCACAGGCTCCCACCAGTGCTCCGAGAGCCCCTCCATCTTGAACGGCGCCACGTACGCCGGGTCGTGGCTCGGGACGCCATGCATCGCGGCCGAGCGGTCCGCGATGACGAGGCGCTCGATGACGAACGGCACCTCCATCCGGTGGTAGTCCTCCCAGTCCGCGTAGTACATCACCGTGAGGAAGGGGAACGCCGCTTTGACGAGCTCGGGGTGGAACCCGTTCACGACGCGCTGCCGGCGCGTCGTCACGTCCGCGTGCTCGGGGTTCCTGTCCGTGAAGAACTGATAGTACGGGAACATCAGGCGGTGGGGCGGCGCCAGCTTGGTCGTCCCAGAAGGACCTATTTCTGGGTCCAGCGCACTGTATGTCCGCCAGAGTGCGAGCAGCGTAGCGTTGTTGGGGGCAGAGTCCGCCGCCATCCAGGTCACTCCGCTTAGTCTGCGCCTCCTATGAGCTTGGGTTCCGAGACGAAGAGCGGAACCTACCTGCCACCAAAAGGGCCAAGGTACTTCGGGGCCTCCTGCGGCGAAATCATCGCCCACTTATTCAGATCCGTGGAGAAAACCATCTGCGCCATAGGAGGAAACGCCTCCGGCTCATCCGTTACAATAACCATAGACCCATTGAAGAGAATGACATTATCAATCACAGTGTACCCTAAGCAAACAAATAAGCACTCGATATTTTTTTTAAAAAAAAAGAGGGAGCCGAAAGGGCGTACCGGGGACGTGCTTGACGACCTTCGCTCGCGGGACGGCGTCCTCCCAGCGCCAAAACGCCTGGTTCACCGTCATCTGCCCCAGCGCGTGGCTCGTCACCGGCCCCGCGTCGCGCTTCCCCACCCACATCGCCCCGTGCCGTCCCACGCCCTTCGCCTGACTCCTTTCCAGGCCGTCCCCCGCAATGTGCTCGGCGTCCCACGCCCAGTCGCCGTATATCATCTTCTCCAGCGCGTCGCGCGCGCCCTCCTCCCTCCTTCCGTCCGCGCCGACCGTCACTCGCGACAGCCCGAGCCGACTGAGGACGGCATTCTGCCTGTTCAGCCCGACGACGCGGACCGAGGTGTCGATGTTGTACGCAAGCGCGAAGACGGTGAGCGCGAAAATGGCGAGCGATACCTCACGGCGGGTGGGCGGCGCTGTCCACCTCATCGTTGTTGGTCGTGGAGCGTTAGGGAGGCGTTTTGGACGTCCACGCCAAAGCGCGCGCAAACAACCGCCAAGGTGTCGAGTTAGGAAATATTTGGCAGCGGACAGGGTGAATGAACGTTGACCCGACACGTAACGGCTCCACTCAAATCCCCACTCAAAGTCCATCTACATGGAAACCAAGTCAGCTGGTTTCGATTCTAGGTCGATCTTTTTTAGAACAGTGCCAACGGACACAAAGCCCACAGCGCTGTTCCGTCGAAAAAAACTGGGATATCAGTAGTGCTCCGAAGGTTGCACTGACGGTCTGGAATAAAAAGTACCGGAAATTAAGGCAAACAACGGAAATCGCTTCAACCAAGACGGCCGAGGCGAGGAAGAAATGAGAGAATACTGTACCATTTCGACCGAGTGTTTGGCTACACGTTCATTTTTTGCAAGTGTTCATTCGGACAAATCCCATCAATAATTACCATAAATGGTAGTCCGGCAGATGCCGGGCCGAAAATTTTGACGTTTTTTTTGGCCTATTTGGCCAGAAAACCCAATTAAAACCCAATGTCACCGTCACCGATACCTAAAGTGTTCAGTTCAGCGGCCCGCGTCAAGCGTCATCTGAACACTCGGTCGAAATGGTACAGTGCAAGGATGCATGAAGCTAGAATTCCACCTTAACGTTCAAGAGTCGCGTTGACCGCGTCGACGTCCATTAAAAGAACTAGATGAATCCGATCTCGTCCACAGCACGCCAGCGAAATTAACGAGTTTTAGCACGGGGCCGCAGGGCTGCCAACACAGGTGATTGCACAACGAAGTATATAGATAGATATAGAGAGGGTTGGGGGGGGAAGCAATGGTCTTTAGATCGAAAAACCCGAGATGGCACCTTTAAGGCTCGCTTTTGCCGCGCCCATGAGGGAGACGAACTCCACCAAAGGCTCCGCTGTTGTGTGTGCTCGGGATACCTGACGTCTTGTGGGCTGCGCTGAGCGAGCCGCTTTGTACATCCAGGGTGATGTTATTGAAGGCGGCATCAACGCGTCGGTTGAATGTATTTCCGGCAAGGTCGACGTAGCTGAATCTAAAGACGGGTCGTATGAGTATTCATTCCAAGGCCAAGCTAAAAAGACGTGCGTATTGTTGCTTGTGCCGTTGCCCGTGTTTCCGGTGGACGCGACGGTAAAGAAACCCCCTTGATTGCGCTCAGTATAGCAATAGTCTCGAGAGCCACCCGTGTTTACCTGCTACCTGTCTTTCCTTGATGGTAGAGCCAAGAATGAATGGACTAGGGAGCAACACCCGATCGTAGGAGTGATCAAACACGGTGGAAACTTTAACGCGAGATGAGCAGGCATCTCGGATAATGCAGAAAACGTACAAAATGACCCATCGGCATTCAGTGAGGTGAAGTTGATTACAATCGGGTAGTTGAACGTGTCAATAACAGCAGGGATCCTATTGTGAGTGGACAGAACTGTGCCGGAGGACGATTGGAAAAGGTTCTGGGAACGTGAATCAGCGGTGGAACCGAGAACGCCTGGTCCTTCATACCTGCACCAGCCCGTTGTCCAAATAGTTTTGCTGATTGACATATTTCAAGTTTTGGGACCATACTACCGAGCTGACGTGCCCACTTCCACTCCGAATTTCGGCGGCGATATGGATGCTTCGGGTGGCGGAAACTGTTATGTTTACATCGCCATTATCACCAACCGCACCCGTGGTGCTCGTCTGCGCAAAGGGCTCCGCCCTGTACGACGTGATTTTCCCGGTGGTTGGCTTCGAGGACGAGTCTGTGACGACCTGCAGCAGGCCAGAAACAAACCAATTTTGCAAGATGGTTTTATCCGCCGACGCCGACGCCACGTCAATCGTGAACAGATGCGGCTTCCCATCGGTAAGAATCGGTACGAAAGGAGTGAGATCCAAGAAATAGGTCGGAAGATCAAGTGCCCCATAGGATGTTATCGGCCTCCACGCTGTGGGAAGGATGCCTCCAGTAAATATAACCTGGCAAGGATTAACGTCCTTCAAAGGGCGACTCCCATAACTGGCCTACCGGATAGGGGAACGCAACTCCCGCCACCTGATTGTCTACCAGTAGTCGGACCTCTCTGAAAGGCCCTTGACCGAAAGTCCCGTTCGGGAAGTCTGGTAGGAACTAAGGATTGTTTAAAACATTGTTAGATATCATGTCGCCCTTGAGCAGCACACCTGATTGGCAATGTTAAAATACTAGAAGGATTTGTCAGTTAGTGGAGCACGAAAATCAACGGGCTTACCCAGAACTCCTCGTCGCTATTTCCAGAAGGATAAAGCTTTTCGGGCTGCGTCAATTCCGCATATCGGAAACTTTAATTACTCTACCTCCGCGTAAACTGCTCAAGTTTTAGTCGTGACGAAATTGTAGGCACCGGCATGCGCACCTTCAACTGCGTTCTGAGGCAGAGTCACATTTATCTAGACAGATTAAGTAAGTCATGTGAATCAGGAGCGAGGAGCGAAGCAAATATATTTACCGAGAAACTCGGGGGCACTGAAGCATCATTCCCAGTGGTATTCGAGAGCGTCGATAATGGGATAATCGTATCGGCCTTCTTAGCAGGAGGATTCTTATTGGATGAAGCATAGAAGGTGGCGTGGAGGGTCGCTAAATTTGACACTCTGTTTAATGGATCCATGTCCGCGTTTGAGGCACGTACTCGAGTATACACCGTTGAAGCCTGCCTGTTTCTCAATGAACATTGCTGTTCGAAAGTGCGAAAGGGAGGGGACTTGCCTCGATAAGGTTGTCCAGCTGAAGGATGAATGTTCCCGGTTTGGCGAAAAGTGGAGTATAGCGAGTTACATCCTTGAAATTTCAGAACAAGTTAGAAACGATAGAGCGAGCGTCTGACAAGAGAGCCTACCTTGATATAGGTCCAAATGATTCCGGCAATGGTCGGCTCAGGTGTGGAACTCCGCCAGACTAGCAAAGACAATTGAATAACCACTGCAAGATGAACCTCCACAGTACCCACTTTCGACGTTTTGGAAGGTGAAGATCGCCAAACGGTCCAACTGGGTACCATTGCTGGTGACCGTGAAATTCAGTGCGACTCCAGCCCATGACCCCGGAGCCCCACAATCAGTCGGCGGGCTGGAAAGCTTTGAATAAAATTTCGCCCATTCAATGGCATAAGAGAACGCACGTATACTGGACAACCTCCGCCCTATAGTGCGTAACTTCAGTGAGAATGAGCTTGCACAGGTGTGTTAATCACGCACATGCCAAATGAAAAGGCAAAGTCGCGTCTGGAACACCAAAATTGAGACGCTATCTGTGAGAAACGTCGGAGGCTCACTGAAGAATTTGTATGGTGCATTACTCGGCATCCTGTGGCACCGGCGGGGGCTGAGCTACCTGGAAATCTACGAGTACCGCCGCGGCCTGGGCAGCGAACGAGAGTCCGCAAAGCCATAGAGTGTGCAACATCCTTCGCAGGAGGCTGGGATCCTTGGCAGGGTAGGCAAGAGTGTGGGACCACCAAGTTACTTATATCATTCGTAATGTGCGAAGTCCGAAGGGCGATGTGGGATTCCATCTGGTGCATAGACGCCATGTTTCAGAACGAGGAACGAGCGAGGGAGTCTGTCAAGAGAGACTAGTCACGGACCCCGCTATGGTCCTTGCCCGCTCTGTTCACTGGCGCGTAGACGTTGGAACGACCCACAGCGCCGGGGGGACGATAGACTCGAACCAGAAAAGCCGTACAGTCGATCAACGTTCCTGATCAACAACTGTCTTTGACGCATGCGCATACTACTAGCCTCAGCTGCGGCATAGGTACTACTGGCTCGAGTCTAGGGCGACAAATGCTGTTCGCCATAGCATTCCCAGCACAACAAATTTGACGTCTGCCAACGGGTATGTACGGATATCATCTAAATAAAGATGTAAATAAATAACACGACAGTGGCAGGTATACACGTAGAGAGGAAAGAAAAAGAAAAGAAGGAAAGTTCGGGGCGCGGCGCACATAGTGTCCGCGCGGGTATTGCACCAGGAGTGGAAAGAGAGGCGGGGACAAGAACCCTCTCTGCTCCCTGCCTTGCGTCCATCGTCGTCGACGCGATTGAGAAAGTCCCCATGATCTTCGTATATTCACCCGTCGGCCTCCTCGATCTCCTCGACCCCGTCGCGGCGCAACGCCAACTCGCAAAGCAAGCCCCAGAGACGCCGCTGCACTCGCTGCACCTCCGCGCGCCGATTTCGCTCCGTGGTGTCTTCCTGCGCCGCCGGTAGTGCTGCTCGCCGTGTCGCCATCCGCTGCAAGATATCCACTGCCTTCGCGCGGGCTGCCTGATCCTCCTCGGGCGCAGGCCCGGGCGCGTGCTGGAAGAGGGCGAGCCGGATTTTCTCCCGCGTTGCTTTCCACTCGGGTGCGCCGGGGTCGGGGCCGGGGGCTAGGTGGTTAAGCGGCAGCCGCTCGGGTGCTTCCTCTTGCTCGTGTAGGGACTGAAAGGGCGGCTCGAGTGCGCGTTCTTGGGGCTCAGGCTCTTGGTGATCAGGCGGCGGCAGTTCGAGCTCGGGATCTTCTCGGCGGTCAGGTGGCGGGGGTTCGGGTCCACCCTCTTGTCGAGGCTCTGGCGGCGGATCGTGTGCTTCCTGTTGCCTGTCCTGGGGCTCAAGAGGCACTGCTTGCTCGGGGTCAGCCACCACCTCCAGCTCTTGCTCTTGCTCTTGGTCTTGCCGGAGCGGGGGCGGAAGCACTAGCAGCAGGCCGAGAAGGGCGACGGCGACGGCGAGACCGGGGAGTACGGTGAGTTGCAGGTACATCTTGATCCAGGACGGGAAAAGAAGATCTTGCCATGGGGAAGAGACGGGGGAGCGGGTAGCCGATGCCGATGGGAGGGGCTCGAGTACGGCGGGCTCGACCACGGCGGGCTTGACGGGGTAAGGCTTGACGCTGTTGACCTTGCTTGCACCGGTGAAGGGCCCAGAAATAATTCTGCCTAACAACAGCAGCAGCAGCCACGAGATTCCGCTGTCGGATAGACTGTCCAACCCGTCGTTGTCGCCGTCTTCCTCAACGTCGCCCGCGGGAGGCGGGGGGTCCTCAGGCGCGGGGGCCGCCCCGACCGCGAGGCCGTCTCCGTCACGGATACCGTCGTCGTCGTCCGCAGCGCCATCTTGTTCAGGGCCGTCGTCGCCGCCGCCGTTGGCCTCGTCGCCGTCAGGATCTCCGTCCTGTCCGTCACTGTTCAGCGAAGCGGGAGGTTGAGGAGGTGGAGGAGGAGGCGGGGGTGGCTGACGATCTTCTTTACGCAGGCATCCTCTTCGACGTGGGGAGCCAGGAGAGCGGATCCACTGGTGGGTGGCCGCAAGCGAAATGATGACGAGTATGAATATAAGGATGCCGTGGGTGAAGACGCCCGGGCTATCCTGCACAATAAAAGTTTTTGTCGGAATTCCAGATACGCGCGAGGGGGTGAAGCTCGCGGAGAGCTGGGCGTGGTGGCGGCCGAGGACCGGAATGAGGGAGGAGAGGCCGAAGCCCACGAGGGAGACGATGGGAGTAAAGCTAGCGAGTGAAGAAGGGAACAGGTGCTTGAAGACAAAGTTCATCATGGTGGTAGTGAAGAAAGCCGCAAAGGAGGCGTTCCAAGAAACTTACACCCCAGAAGGCGGCTGACAGAAATTCGAACCCAGGCTGCTGATTAAATTTGAGGAATTGCGTGATCCAAAAGAGGGCGTATTGCAGCGGAATACGCGAGGGCCATGCGAAGAGTCAGTACACGACTGGCCAGCATTAGTGGCAGAGAGCACCAAGAGAGCCAAGAAGAGAGCACATAAAGTGAGGGAAAGCTTCGAGGTCGGAGAGATGCCGTGATTGCATCACGTGGAGATTAGGACTCCGCGATCACATGATCACAGGCTTTCTCTTGAGTCGATCATCCCTCCCAGAGCATGTCCGAATCCACCTTCGATCGCTTCAGCCAGCTGCAGGCGAAACTTAACCAAAAGCTCGGTCCTGAGTTCATATCACGGCGCCCCGGGCCCAGCGGTGGGCCGGCAATCTCGCGACGGACTATATGGACTACAACGAGGAATCGCGGCGGTACAACGTCGGCGTCTCGGCAATAATACGGGCGACGCTCAAAGACGGCGTGTATCATGAGGACGTGGGCTTCGGGATGATTGAGAATGCGAAGGCTAAGGGATGGCACTGGACAAGGTGCGTCGTGTGCTCTTGTAGAAACCCCCGCCTCATTTTTTTTCGGTCGCAGTGCAAAAAAGAGGCCGTGACAGACGGCCTGAAACGCACCCTTCGCACATTCGGGAATGTTATGGGAAACTGTCTATACGACAGCAATACACGGCGGAGATAGTAAAGATCAAGGTGCCACCGGTGCGTGCTTTACTTTCGGATGTGGATATCACACTGACGCCCAGTAGACGAGACTGGACAAAGGTGAGCTGTATCGCCTCACAGAATACTCCTGCAAGACTCCTACCGCCGCTAGTCGCCGTGACCCAGCAGCCATCTCATCCGTCCCCCGCCACCTACAGTCCTTAGGCCTCCAGACCTCCATCACCATCCCACCCACCCCCACCCATGCGCCCACAGAGCACAAAGTGCCGTTCGCGCCGCAAGTGAAAACTGAGCCCGCCCCACAGCTCCAGCCCCAGGTGCAAACGAAGCCGCCACCCATTCCGGCCGCGCAGGACTCTCAAGAAGATGCGGCGAACGACTCCTTCGCTTTTATCTCGGACGACGACGTGTCCCTGGTATGCGTCGACGTGGGCGAGGGTGACCTCGACCAGCCGATCGACTTTGAGGAGGGCACGGGGACCAGTGCCGTTTCTAGCGGGATGGAGCCGACGGTGCCGGAGGTGGCGCCGCTGCAGACGAAGCCCCCTCACCACGAAGCTGAATCTGGGCTTGGGCTTGGGCGCAGCGGCCAAGGGCCCATTCCGGCCGCGCAGGCTTCTCAAGAGGACGCGGGCGACGACTCCTTCGCGTTTGTCTCGGACGACGACGCGTCCCTCGTCTGCGTCAACATGGGCGAGGGCGACCTCGGCCAGCCGATCGACTTTGAGGAGGGCACGGCGTTTCTAGCGGGATGGAAGGACCGACGGCGCCCGAGGTGGCCCCGCACCTGGAGACGCACCGCAGCACGAGGCTCGGTCAGGGCTTGGGTGCTCCGGCCAAGGGACCCGCCAGCAGGGTGCGATCAACGCCGATGCTCATATGTGAGGGTATTTTCTACAATTTTTACACGCGGAAAGAAGGTCCTCCATGCATATCGGTAATGCCCGCTATCTTTAGATAGTGGGTTTTGTACCTGGCTCCAACCTGGCTCGTTTTCACTATTCGCGCTCGTTTTCGTGTTTCGCGCGTAAGCCGACGTCATAATCGGTGTAATCCCGCTTACTCCCTGTAATCTTGCTTATGCTGCTTTCTCTTCATCTCCTGTTTCAGCTCTCCCCTCCCTGCTTGTTCCACTGCTTGCTCCGCTCCCGCATGCCCCTCTTTGTCGAAGGTGTTCCCGCCCTTTCCGCTGGTTGTTCTGGTGGTCCCTGTACTGTTATCCCCCGCTTTCGCACATGGCCTTCACAGCTCTCGCGTCCCTCACCGGTTTCTCCTGACCACGGCCGTTCCTCTCTACGGGCCTCTCTCTTTCTTGGTAAACTGTACTGTGGAGCCCGTCTCTGTTCATGATGTTGTCCTCGGTGTCGATTGGGCTGCATATCTCTGAGAATCTCTCCAGGCGGGTTAGGCGTCCGATTGGACCGTACTTTTGACGCTTGGCTGTTCTTTAACGACCCTTTGCATCCGCGTCAGTGAGCCCTTTTTTTTCAGGAAAGTTTTCTCATCTCCTCGCAGTGTCATCAAGGGCCCGAGAACTTGCATTGGGCGCCTCTGATCGCGACCCAGTGTCTCACCAGGCGTCTCCATCCTTCGGTGGCCATTTGTCCGCTTTTCTCTTTGTCTTATTTGTGTTGCTCATGTTTCCATTCAGGGATCATCCCCAAAATAATTGTGAGTTCTCAAATGTGTCTCTGTCTGTCTTCTTTTTCATAAACCTCACCAGCGTCTTATTCCGCCTCCCCCTTCTTCGATAACCCTGGCCCTTTTCTCCGCTCGATTGTCGAAGTGAATGATCCCTGTATGTGTTCTTGTAACAGACGATCGAATTCTTATGTCTCGATAGCTCCCTTTGCTCCCCCGTTCGTCGAGGTGTCTGGTTCCTGTGAGTTCCTTTCTCTCTGTTTTCAGTGTAGCCTTCCTCATTGGGCGCAGCCATGGTTTTTTTCAGTTCCCCTCTGCGGTTTCTTCTGCTTCCTTGCGACCTCCTTGTATGTGCTTTGTCTATAGGGCTTCCATTTTCTGACATTTGTTCCCAGCTCCACGCGCATCATCTAATAACATTATAAACTCTGAAACCATAATAAACCATGATCCGCCTGAATTTGCTTTTAACCCCTCGTTGTCATCATCTGCTACTACTTCCCTTCGTGCACGTGTTGAGAGCCCTTCCATTGCCGCTCCATCCTCGACTGCTCGTAGCCCTCAAGTAGCCTCTCCTCCTGTCGCATCCGATTGTTCACGTACCGGTCCGGATATCCAGTCACCCTCCCTCGTAGATTGTTTCCTCTCTTCCGCTGCATCAGTCAATATATTCCGTGCAGATATGTCGCAGCTCCGTCTGTCGCTGGGTTCCCACCACCGTGACATCCCTCGTGATCTCAGTATTTCAGAAAATCATGCGCGTCAGGCTCTGCTCTGTCACCTGCTTTCAGGATCGTGTGTTCAAACGTGTGATTTATCCGGGGTTCTTTCTGACAAGCATGAGTGTCGCTGCCGTCATTCCTGTGAACAATTCTCGACACCTCAGGCCATGTCGTTCGCATCTTTCGATGGACCACCAAAACGCCACCGCTTTTTTTGCGACAATGCGACCCCCAAGAGTGGCTCCGGGTTTCAGGTTGATCGGCCGGCAGCACGCTCACAGCAACCAACTCGGCGTGGGATTTCAAGTTCGGGTCCGCGTCCTCAAATTCATACTCACCGAGGGACGACGAGTACTGTGGGTGGAGGTTCTGGAACGAAAACCAGAGAGGTGCCGCCGGTGGGACTGCCTCGTGCTTGTCTGTTTTGAGTTGGTTTTGAATCCGTTTTAACTAGTCCAATGTAATTACCTTTTAGTGTGCACTTCATTCGCCTACTACTACGCAAACAAGTTGCTGAATACAGATAGCGGGCTTTGCCGCGCAGCAGGCTATTTAATTATTTACATGTCGATGTACGGCCAAATTTATCCAGCACTCCGTTACGGGATGATCGGCCCATCATTTCGAGGAATGACCACTGGCATCACCGACCAATCTCTTGAAAATCTTCCAACTGCGACGAAGCCCACCGTGGCACGGCGGATTGTTTTCTTATTCACCCGCCTCTTTCAGAAGTTTTAACTCGACAATCGTAGAACGCCCCCGATAATTCACTGTGAGTGCGCCGCTGGCTGGATTTTCAGCCAATCCTCACTGCTTTTGTAGTTCGCGGTCCTCTGATAAATCTTTCTATCTCAGCGACATGGCCATCGTCAGCCAAGCTCCTGCCGTCTTACTCCCCAGTGAAATATTAGCCGAAATTTTCGTCCTGTGTCTTCCTGTCCAGCCTGAAGATCGTCGGCCGTGGTGGCATTACCATCTGTTAGAAAAGACCCGGACCCGCACACTACATCCCTCTGATGCACCACTTCTCTTCCTCAACATATGCCGACGTTGGCACAATGTTGCCATCTCCACCCCCCATTTATGGCTTGGGCCGCTCAACCTCGACCACAAATTTAAAAGAACGCCTGAGGATGTGATATCCCTCTGGCTTTCCCGGTCGCTCCCCTATCCGTTGTCCTTCTCCATGGATATGCCCTCCTTCTCTTCTGTGGGAACTTCGTATGTGGAAGCGGTGCAACAAATTAATCGACACTGCGAGCGGTGGAGTGTGGTGGAGATTGCTCTCCCTGACGAGGAT
This sequence comes from Mycena latifolia, assembly GCA_029289555.1. Taxonomy (NCBI): domain Eukaryota; kingdom Fungi; phylum Basidiomycota; class Agaricomycetes; order Agaricales; family Mycenaceae; genus Mycena; species Mycena latifolia. Next base: position 3,226 of record JARJLE010000633.1, on the reverse strand, counting down.
CCTTTCGCGTACAATGAAGTTCGCGGGCGGCTCCTATCCCTCAAAAAGCTTTGTTTGACCATCTATTCCTCAGACCTCGTGGAGTCTTTCAAGGACGCGCCTCTCCTGACGGAGGCTTATCTGATGTCAGGAGCAGACGACCCCGCGGTTCTTCTTCCGTGGAACCAGCTTACCAAGCTCACATGCGAGGATTTCACCGATACTCAGTGCGTTGAGTTACTCCGTGAATGCTCAGCCCTCGTCGACTGCTTCTTCGTTGGACATGATACACCACGGTCCGGAGCGTCGATCCTAGAGTCGGTCCCCCCGGTATCCCAGCGCCACCTTACATCCCTCAAGATAGAGGGAGTAGCGGACCTCGACGCTCTTCGTCTTCTGGAGTTGCCTGCTCTCCGCCTTCTTCGATTGGAGATTCAAAATGCGATAGGACAGCGAGACGGTACCGAGATCTTACACACATTCCTGACGCGGTCGTCCTGCCACCTGGAAAGCCTTTGTTTATGGTTAATCGATGACCAGGATCTACTCCAATGCATGCCGCTTTTATCGTCACTGGTCACCCTCGAAGTCAGGACGTACAACGAGTTCTTGACTGAGCAACTCCTCCATCGGCTCACATTCGATCTTGCTGTCCTTCCGGCGCTAAAAACGCTCGATATTGACGTCGATCTCCAGTATCACTTTACTCCGTTTTTCCCGGCGGATGTTTTTATGGAGGAGATGATTCACTCGAGGTGCCTTGGCTTGAACGGCAGGGACGTCACCCTCGAAACATTTCGCCTGAGATACAAGCCAAATGACGACGGCGATGAAACGGGCCTTATGGAATTGGCTTCAGCACTCGAATCGCTCGTTGCTCCTCGGATGGCCGAGTTCAAAATCAGCGCGGACTCGGAATCCTGGGTATAGAGGTGTTCATACGATTCTGCTGCCAAGACAAGTACGCATCCTCTATCAAATGACTGACGCCTCGGCTTTTTCACCCAATGCCATGTCTCCTTCATTAGACAACATGAAGGTAGTCGCTGGCGTATGCCTCATAGAGATTCAAACTACTTCCCACTCGCCGGGTCTTATGCGATCCATTCGAGATCGAGGAGACGAAGCACATTTCTTTGTACTTTTTTCAAGCTGTCCGCGCCGTCACCGTCGGGAAATTGGTGTGCCTACCGTGTATATATTTGTGTTGGTGGATCGGAACTCCTTCGCACGCAACTCTATTGATCTCATTTGTTTCTTTTTCATACGGCCCTCCACGCCGTCGGCGTACTCACAAAGGCAAAATTGCTCCCTCTTTCCTTTCTCTTCCTAACCGAGCTTTTACTATAGGCCTACGCCGGTAGTTCCCTGAAGCCAACGCTTTCTATTCTCGGTAAGGACTCCCTTGCTGTTAAGAAGCACACGCGCGGCGCAGCTTGGAGCTGCACGAGCCACAAATGCGAACCATCGTTGCGGCTCTTGGCGCTGTCGTCTGAGCTTCTGGGCTATCAATAGTTTTTCCCTGCACAGAGAAAATGTTACCCGGAACGTCTAATTGTTTAAATCGTCGCACAGGAATCGATGGAACGGCATGGAATTCGTTTCTCCGTCGGGGAACGGCGACTTCACAACGCATCCTCCTGGCCCAAGGTACCTGTTATATGGCCCATCAGGTCTTGCTTGCATGGCCATAAACGAGGTTTGCCTACCTCGAAACTTGAGCCTTGCTAATTTACGCTCATGCAGGGAATTATGGAGCTCCGGAGGAACCACCTTTACCCGAAGCCTGGACCAATCCCACGCATGTTGCACGTTAGCATGCCGTCATTAGGATTCGTGGCCATTCTCGCTCACTGTTGTGTTCAGTCAGTGGAAACTCGCTCTTTGGCCTGCTTGGACCGTCAGTCAGTTCAACGGGTGTCGTGAGACTCGCTCAACTGGCCATCATTATCGGAACACCTTGGATGCGTACGGAGGTTATTCAGTCGTTACGATCCGGAATTCACTGCTCGGGGACTATGCAGTCGCTTTGCCAGGCTGAAACATTTTCGCTGCGTCGTCGGGTTTCGCTAAAATAACGCTAGCTGGGTGAGAATAGCTGTTTGTGGAGCGCCATAGGCAGGCGCACTGTCAAAGCAACTTCGAACCATGGGAATTTTGATGCTGCCGCGGCCATGCCGGTCGGAGTTTCAATTTGCACGCAGCCGAAACGAGCGCGACTTTCATTTCAGCCTGGTGGGCCTTGTATAGGGCTGTAGGAAGACAGTGAGGCAATCCACGACTCAGACATACTATCCCGATCGCCTCACTCCACCACCGCCGGCAGTCCAGCGATGCTTGCGGGAAATTCGCCGTGGCGTAACTGCGGTGCCCAAGTCTCTGCAGGTTATAAAGGCTGGTAGAAGAATCTCCGAAGACATTTACTTCTGCCTACTCGAGCGCACAACATCGGATGTCGTCCGCGATGTCGTCCGCTCGCTCCTCTGTCACCCATGTTCAACACGACTCGGAAGAGCCCGGGTTCAAGAAACTCATGCCGAGTCGAATATCTGTGACTCGCTCAATTATTGCAAACCTCTTGCCAAATGCCCTGCTATTATTCCTCTTCCTCTCCCTGAAATCCCTGACGGCTGGCTCTGTGAGCTTGAAACCCTAGAAACTGGAGTGCTTCCAGGAAGTGGTGCACTGCAGCCATAGTACGTTGGTTTCCACCCGTTTCTATTCAAAGGTCGACTGTAGTTCGTTGAGGTTTCTTTTTATATGTTTGTATCGCCGCTCTCCAGTAGCAGCATGGCCCCTGGACTGGGAGAAATTGCAGCAAGATATAACATTGAAAATCAAACAGTCTTGGCCTTGACTCTTAGTATTTTCTTGCTTTTCCTTCGCCATTGGCCCTTTGATTCTGGCACCGCTATCGGTACATATATTCGGCTGATCTCATCTATCCTTCAACACTAACTCTGCCTCAGGAAATGTATGGAAGGTATTTGTTTCAACAATTCTTTCTCAACTGAAATTGAACTCGTACTCTCTGCACAGAAAATGGGTGAGCTTGGCTGCTAAACGTTGCTTTCCCCACCTTGATACGTATACTACGGCACAGGTTCTTAACGTCGGAAATATCGTCAGCATTATCTTTAATCTTGGATGTGCTTTCGCTCCCAATACTGCGGCACTGCTCGCTTTTCGCTTTCTGAGTACAACCTCTCACTCTGATAAAAATTCATGTCTGACGTGCACAGCCGGT
>JARJLE010000632.1:0-23645 GCA_029289555.1 Mycena latifolia | reverse complement strand
CGTCGCTGTGGAGGGAGGGCGAGGGGCGGGGTGCGGGTGTAGTTCCTCCTCGCTGCGCTGCCTGTGCTATGGCGGCGACGGAGACGGCGCGGTCGCGTCCCGGCGTGCTACTAGACTGGAAAGACGCGCGAAAAAAGGGACATCGGCATATAAACTGGCACGGGGCTGGCTTATCTGCGGCAGTGTTTCTCGCTGTCCCCTTTGGGTCTTATCCACATCATGACGTGGAAACAACATCTCTACCCACAATACAGCCGACGACCACAACGGCGACGACGGCGACGATGGAGGGTTAGCATCTATCCTCCTCTGCCCTCGACAGCGACTAGCCCAGTCTGCTCGCCTGCTCGCCCCACAGCTCGGCTGCTTTCCCCGCACCCACGATCTCCCAACGGACATATCCCTGCTTCTTCATCGCCACCACTCCAGCCGTGATTCTCGCAACACTCGCCCCGGCCAGCACCCACCCGGAAAATTTCTCCCGCTGCCTCGTGCACCCATCGGAGCCGCGCATCCAGGCCTATCGCGCACACGACCCCCCTGCTGTTCCCAGCCCACCTATCGCCGTATCCGTATCTCCTTGTGCCAAATATGCCCGCTGTCCTGTCCTTTCTTTGTCGCCTTCAGTTCCCAACTTCTCATGTTATCCTGTGGCGTCTGATATTTCCCGCTATCTTGACGCCGCTGCTATACATATACCACTCTCGCTGTTTCCCGGTTCGTTGCCTTGTTGGTATCTCAGCTTAGCTCTGGGCTCGCCGCGTCGAGTCATCCACTGACTCGCGTTAGCTACACAAATATACTACCCCAGCGCGGCTCATTTCATCTCCACAGCCTAGACCAACTCGGGGACGACTACGCACCGGCCGACTGACTCGACGAGGAATACAACTCATTCATCTCCGTTATCCCATACTATATCCCTAACCACTAATAGCCAGTACAACCGTGGCGAAAAAAAATTACTTCACCGCTGACGCGGCCCCGCTCAACACCACGCACACCGCATACATCCGCAGCCTTATTTAATTCGTATACGGTTGAGGTATTACCCCGTCGTGCGAATGCACGGCGGGCGTTCCCGGCCTGTCAACTCTACTCGTTTGTGTTGTGGTTCAGTATCAGTATCTTGTCAGTAAGTATCAGTATCAGGATCAGTACCTTCAGGACAGGACGCCTCCTCGCCTGCGAGGCCCCAAGCGGGGTATTCCGGGTACATCCATAGCGCTTCTTTCTTTCTTTCCGTTCGTCCTGGTAAAGGTTTAAGCAAGCCCAAAGGAGGATAACGCCGCGCGGCGTCTCCCTCTCTCACCCTTCTTTCCCCCCTGTCCGTATCAGCGCGCGCCAAGCCCCAAAACGGCCCCCCCGCGCGAACACGCCGCACACCGCGACGCGTCACCCTCACCGGGTACCCTCGCCAAACGCGCTTGCGTCTGCCTGCGTGTTACCTGCTTGCGTCTCCTTGCGTACGCGTACCATCCCTCCTGGTGATACAATCGATGCTCGTGCTTGGAGATTCAGACCGTTAGACGCGTATCCTCGAGTATCGATGCGTCGCCGTTAGATGCTTGTCCGTGCTGGTGGGTACATATCAATCCCGGCTTTCTTAGTCTTCCTTACTCCAGTCTTACTAGGCTATCAGCAGTATCCCCATGGCCAGCTCGACCTCGGGAGACGATCCCTACTTCATCTTACTGGTGATAGACGCTGATAGACGCGAGCGCGGGATGGGGTATGGCTAGATTCGATCTCATGTTGAATGGGGTGGCTAGATAGCATACTAAGAAAAAGAAACAGAAAAACAGAAAAAAGTCTATCTACAGTGGTATCCCCATGGCCAGTTCGACTCGGGGACGATCCCTACTGGTGATAGACGCTGATATACGCGCGCCGCGCGGGATGAGGTATGGCTAGATTCGAATGTATGAATGCATATGGGGTGACTAGATAGCATAAGTAGTGGACATTCAAAAAAGAAGAAGAAAAAAAAAAAAAAAAATAAAAGAAAGAGCGAGTCGAGTTCCCCCTCCGCGTTTCTAGCGGACGAAGTAGGGGAGGTGCGAGGGGAAGCGCCGACCCGGACGTCGAGACGCGCCGTTTCCTTTCTCTTCCTCGTTCTACAATCGACAAATGGGAGCGTCCCGATGTGGTCCGCGCAGACGCGCCATAACACGGACCGATCGCGCGATAGATGCGTATCGATCCTCGTATACATAGACGTGGATACGCGTACACGGAAGTACACGGGATGACGTGTGTTTAAATTGCGTCCGCTATCTCGTTGCAAGCCAAGCGCAGGATCAGGCTTCATGAAACAAACGGGGGGCGAGATGAAATCACGATCAGGGTGCGCAGGGGCACTTAGGCAGATAGAGGGAGAGAGAGATGAACTGTCAGGTGCGGACGCTGGCATGGCCATGGGAGGGAGATAAGGGAGGTGAACTCCAAGGGTGAAAATTATCGATGTGCTTAGTTTAGGACCGAGGAGAAATTAGAATTAGAACAGAAGGCAGGGAAGCAGTAAGATAGGAAGGAAGGAAGGAGCTCGATTTAGAGCTGGGAGGAGATTCACAGAGATTCACACCGCCTGAAATAAACTTTAAACGCCCGAGAAACACAATCGCCCTTTCATTCATAGTTTGCGAGTCTTCGATTCAAAAACCACCGCTGCAACTCACATTTACTTCCGAGGCAGATTGACATTGACAGTCTGGGGTGATACCCTCTTACTCGGCTTTTAGCCTCCGCGTCCCTGATTATCACCGAACATCTTCCGTCGAACGAGATAGGGGTAGATAGTAGTGAGTGTGTGTTGTTGTTTGTACAAAAGAGAGGAGCGCGTCGCGGCACGTGCAGAGCTTCGCGCTCACGTTACTGAATTAAATTTCTGAGGCGGTAGTGTATCGAGGCTTTAAACTAGGCTCTATAGCTAGGACGGAGGTCTAGTCGATGCTAAACACAAAAAACAGCACCCACGCCACCACCACCGCGCCCGCGAGCGTCGCGAACCCGACCGCCGTCGCCGCCCTCGACGGCCTGCGCCCGGGCAGGTCGTCGAGCAGCCCCGCCTTCTCGCGGCGCGCGCGCTCGCGCTCGCCGACGGTGAGCACGCCGCCGAGGAAGCGCCGGTCGAGCAGCCCGTACCCCGCGCCGAGCGCAAACTCGAGCGCCTTCATCGCGATGAAGAAGTAGAGCACGCGCGCGTACGTCTGCCCCGGCGTGCTGTCCTGGATCGTGCCCGCGACCATGTCGACGACGACGGAGCCCGCGTTGGCGAAGGCTAAGTACGGGTTAGTGTTTTGAGACGCGGGGTGGGCGCGGCGGGACGTGCCTTTCCAGACACCGAAGATCATGCCCATGTTTGTCTGTTCGGGCGAGAGAAGGGGCAGCGAGCAGATGAAGGGCATGGCGTTCTGCGCGGGCCCGCAAAGTCAGCACGGATAGATTTGAGGAGGCCCGGGACATACAAAACTCTGCGCCACGCTCGCGAATACCATGGGGAACAGCGGGTGCACGCGTGTGAATCCGATGCAGGAGTAGACCATGATCCACAGCGCAGATGTGAACGAGACTGCGCGTGAGGTCAGGAGAATGCAGCGAGGAAAGAAAGGCCACACACCGAAAAGCATCCGGAAGCCCCAGCGGTCGAAGAAGCCGCCCAAGGCCGGGGTGAGGAAGATCGGAATGACCTGCTGTACAGAGGACGTGTACCCCGCCAGCAGCTCCGTCGACCCACGCGTCTCCTTGATGATATCCGCAGACTAAAATCAAGCGACGTGAGTACTTCGAACGCGGAGGGATAAAGGTGAGGCGGCACACCAGCCCGTTGAACCCGCCGACAACGCCCGCCTGCATGATCTGCGTGCACGTAAAGACGAAGAACAGGCGCGGGAGGTACTTGAGCTGCGTAAAGTCGGGCAGGTACCCGAAGCGGCGCACGCGCCCCTCCGCGACGGCGCGCTCGCGGCCCGTGGGGATGCGCGTCCACGCGGGGAGCGTCGTCGTCCACCAGACGTACACGGCGGTCATGAGGAGGTTGACGAAGCAGATGATGCACGGGATCCACAGCGCCCAGCCCCAGAATCCGGGCGCGGCGTCGCGCATGGGGACGGCGCACGCTTTCGCGGCGAGCACGACGAGCTTGCCGAACGCGATGTCGAAGCCGAGGATGAAGCCGAGGCCTGTGTGGCGTCAGGTCAGTGCACGCTGCTAGGGCGCGGAGAGCGGGCGTACCGCGCTTCCTGAACCAGTGTGTTTCGATTTTGGACGCGGCGGTCTCGATCATCGTCTGTGTGAGGGTGCAATGAGCCGCGCGAAGGGCGTGTCGAGTGCACAACTGCGTACGGATCCGAGCCCCATAATCACGCGTCCGCCAAGGATGAGCTTGAACGAGTCAAAGTTGGTACCGAGCGCGGAGACCATGCTCCCGACGAAGACGAACACGGCGCAGAACATCGAGCCCCAGTTCACGCCGACGTAGTCCATCAAGAACCCGCCCGCGACGGGCAGGATCGAGTTGACGAGCCCCGTCGCGCTGGCGATGGCGCCGTATTGCGCGTTGGTGATTTTGAGCTCGCGCACGAGCGTGGCCTGGGCGCATACGGCGCGTAAGCACCTGTGAGACGCAAAGAGGACGGAGAGGACGGACCTTGAGCGGGCCCAGCGTGTTTTCCGAGAAGCTGGAGCCGACTTTGAAACGTGCGTACGTGAGCTGCGAGGCGGGGGATAGAGGCGCGTCGTACCTGGGAGCATGAGAGCAAGTGCGAGCGCGGAAATCTTCCACTTCAACGGGAAGTCTTCGGGGACATCCGATTCGGTCGCGGCGGGAAGAACGGGAAGCTGGTCGGGAATGCCCTCCTTGCTGTGGACCTCGTCCTTTTCATCGGTGCTGCTGCGATCGACGTCGGCCATGGGGAGAGAGGGCTTAGGGGGACGAGCGCAATCTGATAAGATTTTTCGGACGCGATTTTAAGCACAGGCACATCCTTGGCATCAAAAGGAAGTAAACCGATAAAGCGCAAATCTGATAAGATTTTATCGAAGGATATTTGCGAAGTGGGGTGAACTTTCAAGCTTGTCTGGTGCCTGGCAAGCTTCGGGTTGAAGCGCTTTGGAAAAAGCGAGATGTGCATTGCAGACGGACCATAGCATGTCGAGTACCCCGCCAGGTAAAACTACGCACGAGAAGAAAAAAAGCACAGTGGTGGAGTCGACAGAGACGTTTGACGAACGTTGGATTGGTTGGTTTGAAATCATTCGAGCGGACGCTGTCGGCCGACCATCTCCCTGGTAAGTCCGTGATCATCGACTTGCTTGTCGACTTGTCTCGTTCGAACTGCTTGGAAATAGGCTCGCTAGGGGCTGCGAGCTTGAAGGAAGTTTATAGCAGGGGCAGAACTTGAACGAGGGTACAGCAGCTTTGCCTCGTTTCTGGAGACACCATTCTGAGTGAGGCGCCGAGGGTGGTGATGGCAAAAAGACAAAAGTGATTCGATCACCCGGGCCGACCGACGGAACACGGAACTTTTCTTGGCTACTTGCCGCCTTGCACTCGAAAAGAATATTAATCCTGGCTCGCCCAGCTCATCTACACGACTCGCTCAGGCAGCCCCAGCTGCGATGGTTTGCTACGGAGGCCGCGCAGTGAAGTATGCATGTTCGAAATCGGACGGCTTAAATTGTGGAGGCAAAATTGAGGCCGCAGCAAGTCGCGGAAAGGGTTCTGCAGGTATTACATGCGAGACGGGCTCTCCGTTTTCTCTAGGAGCTTTCTAGGGTGTACGCTGTCCCTTAAATACTTACATCCCACAAATTCAAGTCTCGAGGTGGATGAATACACAGAGTGGATAATGTGGGTGGACGGACGGAAAATAGGGGCAATATCATGCTTGTCGATGTTTGTACGACGACGCGAGCGCGTTTGCGGCACGTGCACCACTTTCCTGCTTTATGCCATTGCCACAAAATGGATTACATGCCTGAAGTCACCTATGTCGACGCGCGGATGGTTGTAGACATACGCGAGACGGCGAAAGAGGCCCATGAGCGCGGCCTTCTTGCCGCCACAAAGTGGTGAGCCCCCAGCCGTATCTCAGCTGGCTCTCGTACCGATTTCTGTTTCGCGAATAGGGCTCTGGAGCTGCTGCGCGCCGTACCGGAAGAGCGGCGCACGAGGTCGACGCCCAATCAACCCCCGCCTGAGCCGCCGACGGAGGACGCGCTGCGTGAGGAGGAGGTGTTCGAGCTCGCGCGGAAAGCGGTCGACGAGAAACAGCATGCGCGCGCGGTGCATCTCCTGCGCGACTGCAGTAGCGACAAGGCGGTATTTCTGCACACCTACTCGCGGTATATCGTGCGTCTCCCCAGAGTCTCGGTGCCTGCTATTCACTTCAGTCCCGCTTGCAGGTTAGCGAGAAGAAAGCGCTACGCGACTGGCATATGCTCGATGGTGCGCCTTTCGGGTTGGTCTGGGCGTAGCTTACAGTATGTAGGCAGCCGACATCAGCCGCCGACGCCAGTTAATCCCCTGCTGACCGAGCTGTACCAGTCCGTAGAGTACGTCGCTGAACCGTGGCTCCTTTTTTTGTGAGTGCTCTCGCCGTACTTTCAAACTAGCCGTCAATTCGCAAAGAAAGAAAGGCGCTATTTCTCTTTCGGCTTTCCCGCCACGCAGAAGCTATTGACTGCGTGTTGCTGTCCATTGTCGCACTCCCATGGAATTGGTCCGCTTGGACCCTCCTCGGCGATTGCATCCACGATCCTAAAACGGTATGCACTTCTCCCTGTTCCCCGCACGCGCCACCCTGATGCGTCTTAGCTATCCACGCATCTGCAAAGAGTCATGCTCCCGGCGTCGCACCCCCTCGTCCAGATGTTCATGGTCCGCATGATGAACGAGTTTTACAGCGCAACCGCCGCCGAGCTTGACATGTGCGACCACCTGCTCGGGCCGTCATTCTTCCCGGAGAGCCTTTGGATAATGAGCCTCCGTGCGAACGTGCTGTACAACCTGCACGAGTACCCTGAAGCGGAGGACCAGCTGGACACGATCATGGCGATCGACCCATACCGTATCGACGATCTCGACGTGTTTGCGAACATCCTGTACGCCGTGGAGAACAAGGAGAAGCTGTGCATGCTCGCACAGTTCTTCCTTGTGCTGAATAAGGACCGGCCGGAGGTCTGCTGTCTCCTTGGTACGTCGCTAGTGGACGACCTCGGTGGTGCGCTGATGCTTCGCAGGGTGCCACTATTCGCTGCGCGCGGAGCACGAAAAGTCGGTGAAGTACTTCCGGCGCGCGACGGAGCTGGACCGGACGTGTTTTGGCGCGTGGACACTCATGGGTATCGAGTACCTTGAGATGCAAAACCCCCAAGCGGCGGTGGAGTCGTTTCGGCGGGCTGTAGGTGCGTCCCGTAGTTTTCGCCGAAGCATCGGCTTTCAATGGCATGCCGCATAGACGTGAACCCGAAAGACTACCGCGCGTGGTCCGGCTTGGGCAAGTCGTACGGGATCATGGGCATGCACCCGTATGCGCTGTATTATCATTCGCGTGCGCTGAAGCTGCGGTAATTACACCATCTCCCATCCAACTTGCTTGGGTGCTGATCTATATGCAGGCCAGAGGAAGCGGAGTGCTGGGAAGATCAGGCGCATGCATACGAGGCTGCAGGAAGGTGTGCTTCGTCGGCCTTGTCCTTCGCTTTTTTTAACCCACATCGTTGACTCAGACACGACGACGCGATCGTATGCTTCAAGCGGGCGCTGGAGATGGACGCGCCGCACCCGATGCAGGTCTTCCTGCGGCTCGTGCAACTGCTGACGACAGTGGGCGACGCTGCCGGCGCGGCGGGCTACGCGCAGGCGGCGGTCGCACAGGGCGAGGCGCATGCGCAGCCGGTCGAGTACTATGCGAAGGCACTCGTGACGGCGGCGGATTACCAGGTGCGGCAGCAGGGCGGGGACTGGGTGCGCGCGCGTGAGTATCTTGAGCGCGTGGGGGCGACCCCGGCGGTGGATGAGGCGACGAGCGGGAAGGCAGTGGAGCTGTTGAAGCTTGTGAGGACGAAGCTGCAGATACGCGCCGCGTCGGAGGCGGCAAGGCTTGACTGAGGGCGTCCAGTGTAAATAGCGAACCAAAATCTGTATTATACAACGAGCGCTTCATCCGAAATTCCTGGCAGGCTTTCATCGGGCACGCCAGGTCACGGTAACGTGACTCTCGATACGAGATTCAAACGGAGCCTGAATTCGCTGAAACTTCCGAGTCCGCGGATCATGTCAGCCTCCTTCCTTTCACCCTTTTGTCTCTTACCACCATCTGGCGCTCCCACTTTTAGCTCTCGTCGCTCGTCCCCTTCGCCTTCAGCCCTCCATCGACCTCTCGACCATCCAGTACAGCGTCTCCAACCCAGCCCCGCCTCCAGCCTCACCCATCCACCTCACCGCCACCTTCAAGTACAAGACCCCAGCACTCGACACGCTGAGTGATCCATTCATCTCCTGTTATTAACCACGTTCCCCCCACGAACGCTCCGTTTTGGAACCATACTGACCTAGGCCTCAAGACCTTTAGACTGGACGACCATTCCACGCACTGGGCGGGATCGAAGGAGTGCCGCGTAAGTCCTCGATCCTCTCGTTTCTATTCACTCACCTTCAACGTCCTTCAGGCCTCTCGTGCGGCCGAAGGGAGGCTGTGCATCGTAAGTCAGCCACCTCGTCCCAGGTCTTTCCATACTCACTTCGTTTCAAGGGTAGTGCACTGCCGATGTACCGTGGGGAGTCTAGCGCGCTGTAAGTTGCCTCCTGTCTCCTCTCATTTCATACTCATGTCTTCATCGCAGGAGGGGAGCTCAGCGTAAAGCCGTGCAGAGTTCTGGAGGGAGGGTTCAATGTGTGTAAATGAGTGGGGCCGCCTCCCGCCCCAGGCGGAGGATGGAGGGGGCGGGGATGCCCTACTGACCCACTAATGTTTTTTTTCCTCTCTTCTGTTTAGGTTAGGTATAGTAAGGTGGCCACCTTGACGTTGCGCGCGCATTCGATCGCTTGGTGGAAGGAAATCTGGATGGCCTGGACAGAACGGGATTCGCGTGGGGTTGTTGAGGAGGGCGGGCTTTGGTTGCCGTACATAGCCTCCCGCCTCGTCGTCGTCCGTAAGCATCTCGCATTTGACTACCGACCTCGTTCTAATTCGTTGATTTCAGCACCTTGCTCAGTGGATGCTCCCACCGCTCAACATGTTGCACTATCAAAGTCCGGGGAAAATCAATTCATGAAACTTTCATTACCATCCCTCGGCACCAATTCCCACACAGCAACGAGCTCGAGCAAAAGAAAACCCTCAAACATCACACACCCGCACGACGACGAGGCGGTTTATCAAACACCAGACGTCCCGGCGGCGCTCACAAACCACCCAATCTCAATTGAAAAATGTACATTCCGCGCCGCCGGCGTCCCAACCCTTCATCAACCAAGTCGCCTCCACCACGGCTATTAAGCTTCTTCGAGGCGACCAAACAACACGGCGAGGCCGTTTTATCAAACCACAGACGCTTGCAGCGGCGCTCGCAATACCAAAACCACCCCAAACATATACCATCTCTTCCATCAATGCTTTATTATACTCAATCACTCGAGTCGCTCAAGCCTTGGCGACACACACATCATGGCCTATTCCACTGTCTCTTATTTCCATCAACACGGCGTATCTGTCGTTCGCAACCAAACTCCGCAGATATTCCCTCACCATCTTCAACACTTTTTCCTCTACCACGTCGCGTTCCATCTACATTTTTTACCTCAAACTGCTTTGCGTTGGACTTTGCTCATCCGGCCATCAATCCTGTCTCAACGAATTCACTTGGGCCCGCAATTCACCTTCAGGCTCACTCGGCTTCTACGGTTTCGGTTTGGGTTTCGGGTTTTGGGTTTCGGTTTACTTACCTCAAATTACCTCGTAGATACACTGTAGATAGAGCACAGAGTATGGGGACGGGCGGACACCACCACTGGGCATGACCACTGGACACGACAAGTTTCGGCAGGACAGGAAAACATTACAAGGCTTCTATCGGGCACTTTCTCTGGACCAACTCGAATTCTGCGTTTCGTCATCTTTGGTAAGTTTCTCTTCCGCGCTTCAATGCATTTATCTTACATCCATTCTCAAATTTCTCGCTAGGCAGTCACCGGTACTCGCCGTCTGCTCTTGATTCGAACATCAGAGCACACACCGAACATACCTGCGCACTTCTTTTTCGAGCCCTCCTTCTGCCTCAGACTCCTTCCTCAAAGGTCGTGTGCGCGGGAAATGTTTTATCTTGGGGCTTCTGGGCTTCGCTACAACACTGGCCTCTTTCAATTGTTCATACATGCGGACCAGTCACATGGCCATACCCACCACATTGAAGTCGACTCTGAGCGGCATCCTTGACCGCGAATTGCTCGTATGTACGAGGTTTTCTCTCGCTCCAGTGCATTTATCTGACTAACAATTCTCAGATTTCGCGTCAGCCAGTCGCAGCACTTGCTATCCACTCTTTTCCGGAACATCAATGCCCGCACATATTACAGCGACGCTCCAGGCTTTGATAACCCTCCGTTTCACCGGCTCATAAACGCGCCTATTCGCCCACTCTGCATCATTCCCGAGAAACATCTGCGTCCATCCGAGTATTTGCTGCCAGCACTCTCTTCCCTTCGCGAAACCGGGATCCCCCACATAATACTATCGCCTCAACCTCTTTTACGGTTTGCGGTATCCAAGCCTGCGCAGTAAGAGCCTCATCCGGCTACTGACATCGCTGTCTTTCGTCAACATGCTCAACCAAACTCCAAATCGTACCTTCATTCGTTTACCCGCGTACGTTCACGAGAACTTCCCACATCATACACGCACCGTGGCCGACATACGTACATGACGCCCTTGCGTCCCATGCATTCATTCCACGCCGTCACAGTCGTTACCAGACCTTCCAGCGCCCTCGCAAGTCTTTCCAAGCCTTCAATGCTGCATCCCCTCGCCATCGTCCGAGCCGAGCTACTCAAGCCCTCAACTTCGCTGACATCCCTGCATTAGACCGTCCTCCGTCCGTCCTCCGTACGTAGTTAGAAATGTAAATGTAGTGACTCGGGACTCTGAGTACATAGTATACAATGTAACATACTGTATTTACAGAATAGAGTGCTCCAACGCTCTTGTGACTGCTGGATCTCGTTGCTACATATTCCAGTAGACACATTCGAGCCCTTCCAATGGGTTTGTTTCCTCCATGCGGTTGCGGTCCTTATAAGTAACGAATACAGTGCAAGCCTCAAGGACAGTAATATAGGGTATCGTGATTTAGCCTAAGTACATACTTGGTATTTAAATTATACATATTCAGCGATCCAATAATTTAATACGATACATAACGCCTCGAACACTTCCACATTTACTTTCCCTCATCAGCCTTGCCCTGGGATTTTTCGCGTCCCAGAAAACTAGACCATCTTTTGGGCGGCGCCTCAGCGGCTGCGTCAGACTTGGTATCGCTTTTCAGAGGAGCATCAGGCTTCAAGCCAGGTTCGGCACTCTTATTTCGAGTAGCCTCAGGGTCGGCGGAAGCTGGGTCCGACTTCGTAGGTGCACCCTCAGAAGTATCCACGGACTTGCTGTCCTTCGGCGTATCAACGGCGCCTCCCGGATGCCGCTGGAAATCCTCCGGTTTCAGCGTACCGGGCACCAGTGCAACGGGCAACAACCATGTCGCCGTCAGGACCACTCCATCCCCTATTGTCAAGTATCAGCTCGAGGAAATCTAGATCTTGAATTAAGCAGAAATCGACCTTTGTCTCGGGCCTTGATCGCCGTCCAGCTCCACGCAATAAACACACCGACGTAGCCCAGATACGGCGTGAGCCGCTTGAGCACTATCATTGCTGGCCGAATCTGAGGTGGCAAAAGCATCATCGGGACTTTATCCAGCAGCCACTTTAACGCAGCAGTAATCATCGCACCGCGCTTGGCGGCAGCTAGATGAGTATTGTCCAGGATTTTCATCACGGGCGGCGGCAAGTACAGTCGGTAGCCCCACCTGCAATTATTTTATTACTGGAGTTCAAGTATCGAAATTAATGAAAGGCCTACCACATTGCTTGGAGCGAGATTTTGGTGGGCGAGGGTACCCAATGGATGTGTTCCTTTACTTTTCGCTTTCGGCGACTTTTGGAAGGTTTCACGCCATCTGTCTTCTTGCCCGGGGGAACTTCTGGCTGTGGACTTGGAGGAGGCTTGGTGTCGGTCACGGGTGCATCGGCATCCGGTTTGTCGGGCTCCGCCGGCTCGTCGAAATACTCGAGCACTGTCTCCGAGTCGGCCAACTCCACTTGCGAATCGGCATCGGGTTGCAGCGGGGCGTACATCATCACGCCTTCGTCTTCCCGCTCGTCGCCCTTACCATCGTCTTCTTTCTTCTTCCCACCATCTACAGCAGATCGGTGCTTCAACCGCTCTAGCATGGACCAGACACTCTGGCGGCCAAGGGAGATGGAGCCGTTCATGACGCTCTCCGAGGACAGCAGCTTCATCAGCTTCGAGTCGGCCGTGACTGCAAGTGGAAGGGGCGGGCCCTTTGGGTCGACAGCGCCGACATCAGAGTCCTTGGTGGGCGCAGGCAGGGGCAGCGAATCGATGAGTGTGCCGATCCGCTGCGCGAAAGTGTGGGGTTCAGGGGCATCTTCGACGGCCACATTGTCCTCAGAAATGTTCTTGGGAATGGAAGGCTCGTCAGGTAGGTCTGAGGCCCCGGCGCCGTTATTCTGCGTCTCCTCGAGGGACCACGATGGCGGCGGGAAGATGATCGGCGGACGCTTATCCCTGCGCTGAGTCTTGAGACGGATGAACGACGTGATTTTCTGGGTCGGAAGGTGGAGGAGTGAGGAAGTGGTGGATCCATCGGCGGCGGGAGTAGCTGGTGTGCTGGCGGGCGCCGACATGACTGTTGAATGCAAGGAATGGGTTCAAGCATGACGTCGATCGACACAATCAGCGCCCAATGATAAGATAAGATAAGATAAGATTAGATTTCACGGACGGACAGGGGCTTTGGTGTAATTGAAACCAGTATCCCAGATTAACTGGTTGCCAAAAATCACTCAAGGTTTTTTTTGAAGCTTCTTGGCGGGTATATGCCGGATAGGAGTAGGAGGGTGGGTTGGACTGTTACCACGTTCGGCGCAGAGCAGCACATTTGATCGACGACGGATTCTGCGATCAGTTCTCGCATCAGTGATTCACAGGATCAAAGATCGTGGCCAAGCCAGAATAAGCTCAAGTACGATACACCAGGTGCATCCAAGAACTGAAGCAGTGTCGTCCCCAAAATTGTCGCCTCTGGATTTTCCTTTTTATGAAGTCCATTGCTTTTTCGCCAACATATTTTAGGCTTGGAGACTCCATGGGTTTGGCAATGTAGAAACTCAGTTGCTATAGGTCCCCGGTAGTAGGTTCTATTGTATTCTATCCATTCCCAATTTATCGCCATCATATTTATGACCATCCTCGTAATTCAGGGACGCTGCTTGGGCGCTGCAAATATGATTCCATGTTCCCTCTCGACACAGGACATAAAATCCCTGCCCACCTCCAGTTCGCCCAGCGCGCGGTCTAGGGGGCCTGAACGCAGTGCATCTAATGTATATATTGGGAAATGAGATTAAACTTGCCGCGCGTTTGAAAATGACAAGGAGTGAACGCTTCCTTCGCCTAGATGGCTGAATTCATCCCAGTGCACTCCAATATCGCACATTGGTGGCAGCGGGTGTGCTCCACGAGCTCCAAGTAAGATTAGATCATACGAATAAACAACAAATTAAAAATCCTTCCAGACCATCCAAGCGACGGAATGCGCACAACCTGCTTCATGCGCTTCAGATTTCCCGGGGCCGACCAGGCACAGAACGGGCGCCTTAATCATACCCACATCGTCCTCCCAGCTGGTCACCTCGATCAACCCATCTAGTGCCTCATCCGATTCGTCGTCGTCTATCTCTTCATCCACATCCGCGAACCTCATGATCGTGGATCCCAGCCGATACGACTGGTACAGTCTCGCGCGCACGTCGACAAGCTGCGACAGTCCCTCGAACCACCCCTTCTCGAACTGCAGCCGTATCTCTGCGTGTTTTTCAGGCGGAACGGAAGGGGGAAGAGTCGTCGCAAAAGAGCAAAGGCTGGGTGACGCAGGATATAGCCGTATCTTGCGCGATGCGTTCGCCGCCGGGGTGTCCTTGACACCGACCACGCGCGAGTCTCGAGGCGGCGATGCGCGCAGGGAGACCGTCGCAGTGCTTACGCCGCGTCGGCCGCGCCGGGGCCGCCGCTCTTGCGCGGCAACCGGCACAGTCTCGAGCCGTGTCTGGCGGAGGATTCTCTCTCGCTCCTTCGTCCGTTTCACGCCGGCAAGCGCACACCCCTTGCCCAACACAGCCCAATCCTCCGCGTGGTATTCTCCACGGAGTAGCGCCCCGTTGTCCAAGATGAGGTGCTTCAGCTTCGTCAGCCGTGCCAAGATCGTGTCCGTAAGCTCCGCGCCAAACACATTGCACGTTGAAAGATCGAGAAGCTCGACGAAGGGTAGGGAGAGCGGGAACGTCGTGAGCGGACCTGCGACGGGACGAGAGGGGATACGGAGCCGCAGCGACGTGAGGGTCGAGAGATATGGTGACCGTGCGAGGGCCGACAGGTGTGAGTCCAGACGGAAGAACACAATGGGCTGCGCAAACGAAACCTTGGGCGCTTGGGCGGGGTCCATCGGTTCCTGGACGATGGAAAGGGTCGGGAGATTTGATTCCGGCCACTCAGCGAGGCAGGCAAGGGTCGAGTCAAAATATGAGCCCTAGACGGCGCGTCAATATAATGTTACTGCTAGTACCGCAGACACTCACGCTCAAAAATTGCTGATAGGTTGCTCTCTGGACACTGAGTTTATGAATCTCTTGTTATCTCGGCAGATGACCCCGCATTGCGTTACTCACTAAGGCCGGAATCTGAGGGATAGATATTGCAGGTCAGACAGAGGTCTACTCGAGCTATGAGTAACTCAGAGAAGATATAAATTGAAGGGCGTACTTCTCGAAGATAGTCATGAGATGCTCGGGCGCGAAATTGGTTCCGATGCAAAGGCTCAGTGAACGCAGCTTGGGCAGCTTACGAAGCAGATTTACCATGACTTCGGCATCGACGGTCCACTCGTTGTGAAGGGAGAACTCTTGGACATAGAGAGAGACTTGGGCGCCGTCTGGTCTGGTCAGGCGCCGGATGAGACCGAGCGCCTGCTCCGGGCGGCTGAGAGTAATGCATTCAAAGAGATGGTGTAGTGGTATTGGAGCGGAGGGGAGAGCGCGGGTCAACGACAGAAGTGACTGTTGAGCACATTCGGGTGTGATGTGGTTTATAATGGACGAGTACAACTCTGGGGGAAGAGAGGACAACGACATGGACTGCCCGACGTTGGTGGACGTTCGGGTCAGCAATGCGAGCGCTCACGTGCTAAGCGACGCGACAATAGCACAGCGCTAAGCAAGCGTTAAATCTTTTCAAGATGCATAAAGTTGTGCAGCTCGAAGCATAATTACGATTAATACAGTATAAGGGAATGTCACCAGGACGAAATACAAGGGCGGTTAGCGACTAAACTCGATGCCCGTCACCCCTCCCGGCGCTTGCCACGGCCGTTCGCCCATAGGCGCAGGGGATGGCGGCTGGTTGCTCCACAGAGATCCAGGACCAGGCGGTGAAGGACCAGGACCAAGGGCGCCGGGCACCATCCCTCGCCCAGCGCCAAACATCCCTGGCCGCCGCGAGCCTTGCCCCATCCGCATGCCAGGTTGCAGGTCCATCGCGCGCTGTAGCGGGGCACCTGATAATTGCTGCTGCTGCTGCTGATATTGTTGTTGTTGCTGTTGCTGTTGCTGTTGCTGCCCATTACCGCCATTATTGTCCCAGTACGACATGCGCGGGCCGTCCCCACTCCCCTGCTGCACATGCCCGCTACCGCTGCGCCGCCGCGCAGACAGGATGGACGCATAGCGCCCCGGCTCGCGCTCAAAGTCGAGGTTCACGCCGCTCGCTGCGAGGCTCTCCGGGTCGATGCCGAGTAGGCGCCGCAGCTCCGCGTTCTCCTGCTCCAGCCGCGCGATCTCGCACTCGCGCTCGAACGCCCAGTCCTCCCGGCCCTCCGTGCCCGCATACCCTCCTTGGCCCGTCTCGTCGAGCGCGTTGACGAGCGCCTGCAGGTCGGACGGGTCGATGAAGCCTGCACCGCTTTCGCCGCCGTCGTAGTCCGGGTCGGGATTCGGCAGGTCGGTGTCCTCGCCTGCCATCGAGCGCAGCATACCGCGGAGCAGCTGCGAGACGCGCTGCAACGACCGCGCGAGGTCCGTACCCGACGCCAGATCCAGCGACAGGTTCTGCGTCTCCCGCGTTAGGAGGAGTGTTTCATAATGCCGCGTTAGATTCAGTTCGTGTTGTTGGGTGGCCAGCTGCGTAGATGGGTAAGTGTGCGAGTAAGTATAATAGATGCACAATCATACGGCGTGGTTGCGGAACTTGGCCATGACGGTTTCCATGGTGCCCTCATACTCCTTGAGCAATATGCTGAGCTGCTTGTTCTCGTGCAAGAGCGTCTGGTTCTCTATCACGATCTGCGCATTCATGCGCTCGAGCTCCGACTCGAACGTTTCTGTGCACCGTGCTTTTTTAGTTCTTGCTCTCGAGCCGCGGGATGGACGCACCATTGGATATGTCAGTGTTGAAGCGTCGAAGAACAAAGCCGGTTCCGGTGTGTGTGGCTTGGTTCTAGCTGTGGATGGAGTCGAGTCGGAGAAGAAAGGAAAGAGAGTACCTTGAGGCGGCTGCTTGGGCCTGGAGGGCGCTTGTGGTCTTTTGGTTTTGCGCAAGCTGCTCGCTGAGCTCGTGGACAATCTGCCAGATGCGGACAAGCTCAGCTTCCATGGCGGTAGTGGTCCAGCTCCGACCAGTGCGACGTATGGAGCGTGACACACTAACAGAAAACGTTGTGATGGACTATGAAAGAATAAATTCTTGGGCGCTGATTCTGCCAGTGCGATGTGGGCAAGGTGTGGGTACAAGTAATCCAACAATAATGCTACTCGGGGCCCATCATGTCCTGGAACGCCCCCGTTCCCTCAGAAACTCTCCACCGAACACTGACACGCGCCCTGAACGCCGCACAAGTTGCGGTCAAGCTCGACGCGTCCAACGACGACACCAATGCCACTGTAGCTGCGTATCAACGGAGCATTACGCTGTTAGACGACGTGATTCGCCGAGAGCCATCGGAAGACGAGGCAGAGTGGTTAAAGACCATCGTGAGTGACTTCAAGCTTGATGTTGAAATTAGCTAAAGGCTGACGCGCTGACGATGGGCGCAGCGCGCATCTTATCGAGATCGGGTTCAATTTCTGTTGCTCTGCCGCAGCGTTCCGGTGGCACAGCAGTCGAAAGAGACGCTGGTTCGGCCAGATAGTGTCAAGCCATGGCGATTTCCAGGCAAGTCCAGAGAGTGTTTACAGTGTGTACACTCTTGCTGACTGATGTCCAGGGTCGCAGGCACGGCGATGGACAGTGGAGCGGGTCAAGGTGCTGTGCGGGTGCACGAGCTCGGTGATGATGAGATAGCGGTCAAAGCGCGGGATAAGGGATACTCGTTTTTGGTTTGCTCTTGTTGTGATTCCTCTCTACATCCTCTTCTATACATCCTCTTTAAAGTATTTCTACCGTCTACCGAGTCTGCGCCCGACCTGTGCGCACCCAACGTCGCCCGACTCTCCCTTTAATCGCCCTTTAATCTTGTCGCGATGGCTGCATCCCTTGCAGGCTTGTCTGCCTCCGTCACCCGCATTCTCTCCTTGACCGGCTTCCCGAAAGAGCTTAAGACCAAGGACATCCAGGCTGCCTTTTCAGAATGGGAGGCCGTCAACGGCGGCTTCAAGATCAAGTGGCGGGACGACACCAGTCTGCTCATCGTCTTCCAGGATGCGTCTGTTGGTGAGCACTCAGCAACAGCGAGCCCTCCATTATCACTCTTTACTCATTCCGCCCTTCACCAGCTAAGCGAGCGTACCTTCACACAATTGCCTTCCCGCCGCCCATCCTCACTTCAACCTCCACCGGCACTTCTGCCACTATCAGGCCTTATGACGGGCCTGACGCCCAAAATGTCATCCAAACCGTCAACTCCCGTGGGCAGCACAACGCGAACAACCCGTCCCGCGCGCATAACGGCCGCTCCAACTCCATCTCTGGCTTCCCTGGCGTCAGTCCCATCGCCACTCGTCCACCCTCGGGCTCCATATCGCGCGGCGGCCCGCCCAACTTCCACCCCGGCATGCCCCAGCACGTCTCCATCCCCATCCCCGAGCACCACATGAACGGCGGCCGCGAACCGTCCCCGACCCTCCCATCGCTGCCCTCGCACCCAACGCTCAACTCGCTCATCAATTCCTCCCTCGGCGAAGCTGTCCACAACGGCTCGCCCCCATCAGATCCCGCCATCCTCGCGTCGAGCATGCATCCTGACATGCTCGCAGGCGGCGGCCCGCGCATCGGCGACCCGGGCAAGCGCATGCTCGGCGCCGCGCTCGGCGTGCGGCACCCCGGGTTAGGCCCGCGGGTCATCAGCGGAGGGAGCCCCGGTACGAGTCCGTCGCAGGGCGGCGGCGTCGACCAGGCGATGCGCGAGGTGCAGCGCGCCATGAACGGCTTGATCGTAGCCGAGTGAGCGTCCGCCCGGTCGCGCGCCCGTTCGCTTTCGATTTCGAATTCCTCTCTCCACTTTCCAGGATGTGCCGTCGGTGTTCTTCGTGTTTGTTCACGGGGGAGTGTTAAACATACGTATGCATTTTGTGGTTTTCTTTTCCTTTCCAGCGCGGAGCTTTGGTCCCTTCGAACGAGTGTTGCAGACTTTGTTATATCGTTCTGCAGTCTTCGTTGTACTGTTCCGTAGCCTTCGTTATCTCGTCCCGCAGCCCTTCGTTATAGCGAGTTGATACAGTAATGTGTATTATCTCGAGCAGCCATTCTATTCCGATGATCTTCCTCCGTCGCACGCTGTATTACCGGTTGCTAATTTATTTTGCAAGTTTATCTTTTCCATGACCAATCCTGCATTTTAAACCCTTCCTCCTGAGGCCTGAGTTCTCGTCGGCTACTTGAGAAACGACGAGAAATTTACCCTTTTACTCTCGCTTTAAAACTGGGCAGAGTAGGGGGGACACCAAGTGGACACTGACTTCACCTGCATCTTATATACGTCAACTTAAGGTCTCTCGTGATCCTCACTCTAGAACCTCCCATTCCAATTCGAGAGACATATATAATCACCCTGAGGCAGACGTAAGATACGGCGCGAACTTTAGCAAACCCAAGATACCTATCTGCCTGACGCACGATCGGAAGGTTGAAGGGAATCGATCCACTGTGCCTCTGGAAGACTATACATACCGTCGCTGAACTCGATGACAATCTCAGCGATGAGGCGGTCGCGCCGAATACCTGGGGAACTTGAAATTCTCCGACGCCGGTGGGTAATATCAGAGACCGGTCAACGATAGGAGGTTTTCTTTGCCAGGGTTCTCTATCACCTCCGAAACTCTTATATACTTTCGTAGAGGCCACAGAATCGTCCGAGAGGAGGGAGACACGTACGTCTCAGAGTGTCCCAAGCAATCGATTAAAGCGGCATTTTGAGCTCAGATACTCAGACAAATTGTTCCAAAGTCCGAAGAGTGGCATTTGGAAAGGGCCCGACGGGATTTACCGCGCGCCGGTGCACAGAAAAAATCTGAGCGGATCATCATAATGAGTACAGTTGTGGTGTCCCGAGGCACACTAGTTCAGAGCTGAGTGGACGCTCGTGGTGTACGAGGGACGGGGATTCAGACGGACATGTTCCGGTAGTGCGTGGCCACAGTTAAGCATGAAGGTAAAGTCGAAGGCTGTTGAAGGGCAGCTTCTTGAGGCGCTTGGCCGCCTCATCCACAGCCCAGCGTTGCCACCGCGAGGCCATCAAGGTAACGCAACATTCATATCAGGGTTCTGGTGCTGCTGCTCGCCCGAGGGCCAAGTGTAGGCCAAAATTCATACGAGACAAATGGCAAGTTCCGTTTTTGGCGCGTCGTTTATTCGAGTCTGATGTCGCCTATAGCTAGCCTGATCATCTTGTCCTTGTGTCCCGGTAGACAGCCTTGTTCTCTGTGGACCCTCCAACAGCCCCATCCGATTACGGCAACCAGAGTGGCGACCGACCGAAATGGTCACAATTAGAACCGGAACCAGGCGGAGATCCAAAGCGAGCGGTTCTTTCAACTTCCTTCGCGGGACGGAATTTGCCTGCGACATCTACCGTTCCCTGTCACACGCCACGGGGCTCTGAGTTTTCGCGAAGCTCACAGGGGTCGACACGAAAGGCAGAACGGATTCTGCATCCATTTGCGTCCGCGGGAACATACTTTTGAGCGAGTGACTCGCATCATCTGTAGGTGATACCGGATTGGTTAGAATCTCATTTTCCTCCTTCAGGCACGGAACATACAGCTTGGACGCATCCTCCTAGTCCACATGCTATGTGCTTTTTCTCAGGTCGGCCAGAAGGCTGCTGCGGTTGCAAATTTAAACGTCAAAGCGACTCATCCGATTCATTGTTGCTACACCGGCCAGCCTGGCCAGAAACACGTTGCGGGCGTGGATACAGAGCACAAAGACCGTCACAATGGCTGGATCAACACCACGATGCAAAAAAAAAATTGCAGGGTAGTTTGTAATTATTCCGCTTCCACCTGTGCTTCCCTGCCACGGAAGCTTTTTTCTCTACCTTTTTCTGTTATGGGTGTCTGCGTCGTCCGACCGGGTATTCATCGAGCTTGGAGCATTCGATCTGTCGACGGATGACCCTCTGATTCGCCCGATATGGCCCTTGGGATCAGCTATCAGCTGTGTATCAGCGAAAAATAACGCCATTCGCGGCCATAAACCTTGGCCACCGCTTCCGAGCTGTTTTTCATATTGATTCCCCGCTTCTTCGACCAATCAGAAACATGCCGTACTGATTACCATTGTTCAACATCCCAACTGAAATTGCATTGCGAGGGCGCCACAATGAATGGAGGCCGAATAAAACCCAACCGTCCAAACGCCTACTCCTGTTCTCCCCTCGCTCCCTCCGTCTATTTTTTTTTGCCGCGCCGCAATTACTGTACTTTCAACCTAACGCGCCTCTTTCCTCTCTGAACCTCGCTTCCTTTGTGTCTCACCTCACTTCACAAAGCACACTACGCGTCGTCCATGTCCCGACCCTTCGACGACTACCCCGCAGGGCCCAGCTACTCTCCTAGCGCGAACGCGAGCTGGCATTCCCACCAAAATATGCCATATGACTACCCTTCTCCATATGATATTATGCGAGTGGGGCGAGCGCAGCGACTCTCGGCGAAGCTGCCACGACTACTTCCGCATTCTCAGGTTCAGCGACGTTCTCCCCGTCGTATGACTATGCCGATTCGCCCTTCTCCTTTGACGAATTTGACGCGACGCCCTTATCGCCATCATCCTCTGCGTCATCCAGCTCCAGCTCATGTTCCGACGCGCCAGTCACGCCCTACTATCAGCCTCGCGGCGGAATACCCTCCCCCAAGTGGGGATGCTGTATACCGCGCTAGATGCTACGGCAGGCGGAGATTATTGCGACAGCACGCTAGCCGAGTCGGCGTACGGGTACGAGGGATGGGAAGAGGAGGATGCGACGCAGCGGTATTGCGGCGCGTCGATGCCAGAGTCAAGCTTACGTTCGTCCGCCATCCACGCAGAATACAACAACTCTGACGCGCTATGGGCGTGCGAGTCGGCCATCGCACAGCTCAGTACTTCGACGCGCCGCCCGGGTCAGGCTTCTCGCCGGACCCTCCGACTTACGCGTCGTCTGACTTGCCCGCCGTTACCTCATCGGCGATTTCGCCCCGCATGCCCAAGAATATCCGCCTGTGTCGTGTCTTTCGCCAGCGGCACTTACTTCCCCCCCGCCTCTCAAAGTACACCAGCCGCAGCCCCGACGCAGTATCCCTGTCGTCTCCCTCTCTGCGCTCGCCTCGGGGACAGAGAACATCCCCCAATCATCTTCAACCTTTCGAACGCACCACCATTTCGCCGGCCATATCGCCCCTCGAGCACCAATTCCCGTCATTGCACGCACAGGGTGTTGGCGCATGACGTCTTACTCGGATCTACCCTCAGCTGATAGCCTACCAATGGCGGCATATTTGTCTCGCTGTCCGTGCCCTGCATGCACGGAACCCTTTCGATTTCCTAAACATTCGCATTACGTACATCTGTAGCCTAGTTGCATTACACACTCACACTCTGTATCGTATCATACATATCTTGTTTTCAGCATTCAACATGTAAATCAAAACAACGTGAAAACAAAATCTATCGTGAGATTCGAGGGAGGTTGTGCGGAATGGAGGTATCATTATGCGATCGGAGAGATAAGAAACGGGGTAGACCATAACCAATTTCGTCGAGACATTAGAAAGCTATAAGATGCTAAGTGCGCTAAGGGCAAAAGTAGATCACGTAACTCACCGCAGATGGCCGATTGGTAAGTTATTTAGCCTCTCTAGAACATGTTCCATCTTTCGGTGTAATAGCCCTGGGCTTGTTGACGGTGCGAGAACGGTCGCCAGAATAAGTGTAAGGTATGGCAAAGGTGTTGGATGCGGCAGACGCGGTGAAGGCCTGGGACATCTGAGTCTGCCACTGCTGCGTTCGCATGATGAAAGAAATAGGTTGGGAGTGTTGGATGGGAGGGGTCCAGACGAGGGGCATGGGGCGATCGTGAGGTTGGGGATCTTTTGATGGAAGAGTCGCAGTGTGAGTGTGGGCCGAAACTCGCGAAAAAACGGGTGACACGAGGTGATTTGCAGGCTGGAGAGGACTGGATGAGGATTCGCGTCGGTACGAGACAGAAACATGGTGCGGATTGCGATATGGAGAGAAAGGGTTGGCTGTTTGAGTATAGTAACGGTTATTCGAAGGTCGAGAGTCTATGACAGGGCGTGGCGCGGAGATTTGGGGATTAATGTTTTCCTTCTCAATTATTGTTGGCGGTCGAGACTGAGGGGATGATGAGGCCACCTGTGTTCGCGATGCTGGAGGGTCGCCGTAGTTGTAGCCGGAGGCACCAGGGTGCCAACGATAGAGGCGTTCCATGTGAGCTTTATACGTTCCAGCGGATTCTTCGATACCACGGGCGGGACCGATACCGTCATTAACAAGGTTGTAAAATTCCATGCGTTCGCTCTGGGAGAGGCGGGAGAGACCGTCCAGAGGGAGGAGGGAGTCGCGCACGGAGAAGGGCGTGCTCTGGTCGGGTTGTAATTGGGTACTGTGAGAGAGAGGGTCTTCGATAGGGCTAAGGGAAGAAATCTCGAGGCCAAACGATTCAGAAAGTTTTTCCGAGATTGGAAAGCCCAGCGATGCTAACTCCAAGTCTTCACCGAAAGATGAGGACTCTGTGAGAATATCCGTGGAATCGAAAGTTGAAGACATGAGACTGTCGCCATCTTCGCTGCTGTCATTGCT